>CAKNXH010048389.1:11013-23421 GCA_932178445.1 Andricus quercusramuli
ATTTAAAAATTCAACTATTTGGTTGCAAATTTGTCTTCTTTATTTATAAATTCACCTATTTCGTTAAAAAATTATGTATTTTGTTGATAAATTGTATTTTTTGTTTGAACAAAAATCTTTTTAGTTGAAAATTAATCTTCTTGTTTAAAAATTCCTCTCTTTGGTTGAAAATTCAAGTTTTCCAGATAAATATTCATCATTGTAGTTGGAAATTCATCACTTTAAATGAATATTGAATTATCTCGTTAAAAATCCGCTTTTTTGTTGAAAATTAATTTTTTCAACTAAAAGTTTAACTATTCCATTTTTTGTAAAAGATGGATATCTTTTAGTGGATATTTGAAGTTTTTTTTTCAAAAATTATTTATGACCAGAAAAATTTTTAAACTTGATCAGAAAATTTTTCTTTTAATTGAATCAGATTTGAAACGGTTTTTTGAAAATATTTTATCTATTTTCAAGAAGGCGCTATCACCTTCCAAAGTCAAGGCTAATTTTTAATAGGTCACCCGGTTATTGTGTCTCAAAGGCATCAGTAATCTCTAGTACCGCTCGCGCTAGCCCTGTAGATAATTTTCGACGGTAGTGTAAGTGTAAGATAAAATATTTGTATTGACTAATGAAACATTTACATTTATAATTTTCCAGGGTGCGTATAAACACGACTTAGAGTGCGCAGGACGAGCGACAGTTGCGACTCTCGCCTCGGAAGGACCGCAGTGCGCGACTACTCAGTCGAGTATATTGCGCAGTACTATGCATTCCAATCGGGAATGGTTCAGGTGGCCCTGAATATCAATGTTGTGGAAAAATAATAAAAACTTTAAATAATCATTAGTATATTACAAGGAAAAGAATGTAAAAGATTTTTAAAAAATTGAATAAAACCTCTGCAGAGTAGTTTGGGTGCGTTCATTTTATGGTGCATCTTTTAATTGAGATCATTTCCTTATAACCTTGCTTCCTCATAGAGAATGGTATAAACCCATGACAATTTTTTAATCTGTACAATATTTTATTCAACTGATATATCAGGTTTTATTTTTCAAAGTATCTGTATTATTATTAGAGAATAACAGAAAATATTTAACGTCTTCTCAGACTAGATGGAGCTATGAAAGAAAAATTATTTCAAATATTTTTTCTTTCTGAAAAAAGATCTTCTCCTTTCGCTCCGCTGGGAATCGAACCACAGATCTACTGACTTCCGGTCAGGTGCTGGCAAATGTGTGCTGACAAAAGGCAACATTTTTATTTTGTAACATTTTTTAATTCTTTCAAAAACAAAATCGATCACTTATTTTGAGAGTTGAATATGGAAATTTTTTATCAAGACGATTGATTTTCTACTAAATAAGATGAATGTTCAAAAAATATCATAAATTTTTAACCGGATAAATGAATGTTCAACCAAGAAGACAAATTATCTTAATAAATTATATAAATTTTCAAACAAATAGTTGAATTTTCAAAATAAAAAAGATCAATTTCTACCCAAAAAGGTGATGGTTAAATTTTTATTTAAAAAAATTAATTTTTAGAGGGAAAAATGAATTTTCTGCAATATATTTGACTTTTCTACCAAATAGTTGAGTTTTCCACTTAATTATTCAGTTTTTCAGCCAGCAAGATAAGTTTTCTACAAAACAGTTGAATTTTCAACCAAATTTTTCAATTTTCAGTTACATATAATAGTTAATAATAAAACTGAAAAGAAAATTGATTTCAAATAAAAAATATTTAAATTTTCAGCCAAACAGTAGCATTTTTAGCCAAAAAAAATCGATTTTCTAGAACAAGAAAGACAAATTTTCAACAAAATACATACATTTTCAACCAAATAGTTGAAGTCTTAACTAATAAAAAAATTCGACCAAAAAAGGAATAGTTACATTTTCAGTGAAAAAAATTAATTTTCAACCAGAAAAATGAATTTCTCACGAAAAATGTGATAGTTAATGAATTTCTATAAAAAATATGAATATACAACAAAATACATACATTTTCAACCGAATATTTAGTCGAATTTTGAGCCAAGGAGATTAATTTTCTTTAAAAAAAAAATCCAACCAAATAGTTAAATTTTCAACTAGAGAGATAAATTTTCTACAAAAAATAGAATAGTCAATAATTTAACTAAAAAGAATTTCTATATTAAATCAAAAACAGTTTAATTACCCCCAAAAACGATCAATTTCAAACATACAATCTTGAATCTTCAACTTAAACAGATGAATTTTTCAACGAAACAGTTGCATATTTCATTTTTAAAAAATTGATTTTTTTCAACAACAAAAAAATAGTTTCGAACAAAATACATCAATTATTAACCAAACAGTTGAAATTTGGAATCGAGAAGATTAAATTTTGACCAAAAAAGACGAATTTTCAACAAAATACATAAATTTCCAAACAAATGGTTGAAGTTTTAACTAAAAAGATAAATTTTCTAGCAGGAATAAAATATGTAGTTAAATTTTTGACAACAAAAAAACAAAGAATTTTCAACAAAACAGTTGAATTTTCGAACAAAGAAATTAATTTTCAACTAAAATGATGAATCTGCAACTAAATAAAAAAATTAATTTATAACAAAGTAGTGTAAGCGGTGCCCGAACGAGGGTTTTACAAGCACATGTAAACAAATTATCCTTTTTAATAGAAAATTCAACTATTTACTTGAAAATTCATGCCTTTTTTGAAAAGACATTTTTTTGGTAAAAAATTCAACCACTCAGTTGAAAGTTAAACTATTTTGTTGAAAATTATTTTTCCCGGTTGAAAATTCACCTCTTTGGTCAAAAATTGAACTATTTTGTCGAAAATTAATTTCTTTTCTTGGTCGCAAACGATTTTTTTTTGCTTTCTCACTTTTCAGGATTTAAAAAAAATTTTAGTAAATATTTTAATCAATTTAAAAGATATTTAGAAGATTTAGAAATAACTCAAACAAGATTTAAAATTTTTAAAGATTTTTAAAAAGTTAAAACAAAATCTAGATTTTTGATGATGTCGAAAAGAGAAGTCGTTTATAAATTAGATAAAAGAATTCTATGAAATGAAAAGTTTTCCTAAACATTCCGAAAAAAATTACAAGCTTTTAAATGATTTGGGAACGTTTCGAGAGAATAAAAAAAAATTTCTTCAAATATATGAGAAGATTTTTAATTCTTTTTTAATTAAAAAAATTATTTTACAAAAATAGTTAAAACGATTTTAAAACATTTAGAAAGATTTCTATGAATGCCAAGAAAAATCTGGGAAATTTTAGAGAGAGTTCTTTAATTTTGAAAGACTTTTCGACATTTTCAGAAAAAGTCGAGTTAGTTTAAAAGATATTCAGAAATTTTAGAAATTTGAGGCGAATAGAAATATGTAAGACCATTTTAAAAATATTCTTAAATTTTTAAATATCTGTTAAACTGGCTTGATTTTTTCTTAAGAGTTTCATTTTGATTTCGAATACCAAATTATTACGATATTTTCTGATATCTTCTAGCGTTTTAGAAAAGTTTAAAAAAACATTTATGAACTTGTTTTTGCAAATTTCCATACTGTAAGCAATAAAGCTATACACCTCTAAAAAATATATGCATGCTAAAAAATATTTTCTAGCATTTTTCGTCATTATTAAAAAGTTAAAAATCAGAAAAAATAAAAACTTTATGTACTTGTTTTCGAAAAATTCCGAATCTTCAGCGAAGACGTGAGTTTGATAATTCAGACGACATATAACTATACCTCTAAAAAATGTATGCATACTAAAAAATATTTCTTAATATGTTTCGGCGTTATTGAAAAATGGAAAGATGAGAAAAAATAACAATGTTATGAACTTGTTTTTGAAAAATTCCGAATGTATACTAAATTCGCGAGTTTCATAACTCAGGGAACAATGGAACCATATATCTCTGAAAAATGTAGGCCCGAGTGAAGAGTTTTCCACCATGACTTTGTGAAGCTGTTCGCCTGGGGTACTTGCTAGAGAGATTGATCAGCAGCCTGGGTCGGAGCAGTGTTGCGGTATAAACGTGTCATTTAAATAAATAACACGAGAATTCCGGAACAATCTAAAACATCTATACCTGACACCTATATACCTATATACCTTATACCCATATACCGATTATTATTGTTTATAATATTCTTTTTGCTCGATGGTAGAAAGTTTTCATCTGCATTAATGCCAGATTGTTGCGGTTTTTTTTCCGAAATTTTTAACTTTTTGCCCACTTTAACTCAGTGAGGTAATAATTAATGCAAGGTAATAAAAATATGTTGCTTAAATAATTTATTATTGTTTACAACTATTTTCTCTTAGATAAGTGATATAAAGTTGCGGTTTTTCCATCTTTTTGGCATAAAATTCAACTATTCCAGTTACAGATTCATCATTTTATTTAAAAATTCAACATTTTAGTTGAATATTAATTTCTTTAACTGAAAATTGAACTGTTCCATTTATAGTTGAAGAATGATTTTTTCTAGTTGAAAATTCATCAATTTGGATGAAAATTCGTCTTTTCTAATTGAAACTTCAACTATTTACAGTTTTGTAATCGGGACAGGAATGAGCTGCGGCCCGCATAGCGACCAAGAAACCGCCCTCCGTTTGTTATGGTGGTCTGCAGGCGGATATTTGAACATTGAGTGCCTCACTCAATGTGACCCCCCCCCCCCAAGCTGTAAAGGTGGAGCGATCCCTTCATGCGGGGCTCTGCAGGGGCGAACCTTTATTTCCCTAGCTTCTCGTGGGATCAATATGGACAGGCAAAACAATAAAAATGGAAAAGGAGAAGAAGGAAGAAAGGAGGTGGCGGAGGGGGGGGGTGAGGGGTTGGGCTTGACGGGTCTAACATAACCCTTCCCTCCCTATCTGTCTCTCCGGCAAGCCAAGTTCAGATGACGGCTGTGCCCTCAGCTCTCTTGAGAGCTGAGGGATTGACGGTCCCTCTGAACGAAGCTATGGTATTGGGCACTGAGGCCCAGAAGAGAGGTAGAGGTTCGGAGGGCACCCCACCAGAGGTAGCTAAGCTTTTGAAGAGGCACAAGGCGGCCCAGCAGCCGACGAACAGAGAATCGTCGGGAGCTGGACTGACGGCCGCTCAGAGGACCAACCACCTGACAGTGGTGGGTGGGGTTGAATTGCTCCAGAAGATGGTGAGGGCTACGGCGTGGTTCCCGGGCAAACCGGAAGACCAGTCTCAGGTGCTCCGTCGGTTGGAGGGATTCAACCCCTTACTAAAGACAGCGTCCTGGCGAATTGTCAGGCACGAAAAGCCCCAGGAAGGGGACAAACTAGGAGGCACTAGGCATCTTCTAGTCGTGTATATTCCTGAGTCCCAAACGAGGGCCCTTGTGGCCCTCAACAACAGGCCCTTCTATCACTTTGGACAGGTCAACTTTAAGGTTACCGGCCGGGAACAGGAGAAGCCTGTTGAGACGCAGGAAGATCGGGAGCAGACCTGAATGACTGCTTCTGGTCTCACCATTACCCAGATTAACTTGCATCCAGTGTTCACAGATCGTGGGAGCTGGCGGCCCCCACCACGACTCCCGTGTGGGAGCGACACACGTAAACGCCGCGTGTCGGTGTGTCCCCACTCCGTCACTTGATTCCACGCTCCGCGGCAACGAAAATTTGTCGGCTGGGATGATTTCACTGTCTCCTTCGTGCTCTTTCGTTTGATTTCGGTGGCGGCCACGAAGATGGGTTCGGCGTTGACGCCGAGGATTGCCGAGAATGCACGACTCTTAACTTGAAATTTCTCATTCTCGGCGACTGGGCTATTTTCAAGATTTGGAGAATTGGAGGATTTGGAGGTTGGAGTCGACTTTTGTTTACAAACAAGTTTGACAACCTCAAAAAAGCTAACAAAGTTTTAAAAGATGATGATTATGTTTTTCAGGTATTATTATAGAATCTTTTCTAGTATAGGCTCTATAGGGAATATAGTATAAGTTACTACAGGTTTTCAATTTTGTAATATAAGGAATATATTATATAAGAAAACTTGAGGTTAGATTGATATAATGTATATCATTCTCAAGCCTCAAGTGGTCTTCAATTTTCAAATTCTGTATTTCGTTTTTTAATTGATTTTAAATATTGTGAATTTAGAATGATAATAAATTATATATATTTTTAATCCAGTAAAATAATCATCACTTCTTTTAGTGATATTTTCTTAAAGAAGCATGAAAAATATGAAAGTATAATAGTCGATATTCATATTTTAAACCATTTTCAAAAGTTTTAAGACTTTTTTTAAAAAAGATTTTAAACTTTTTTGCATTATAATACTTTCTTAAATTTTCATTGAATTAAATATTCAATATTTATAATATTTTATCAAGGAAAATAGAATGTATACGAAATTATGAAAATCACAGCTTTGTTGCAGAGGGGCATGGCTGCGAGGCATACAGGTATCTCGCTAATCCAAGAACCATGGTTAGTTCGAGATACCATTGTGGGATTAGGGGGGGCTAGTTTTTTGTTTGTTAGAGGGACCCTAAGACGGCCAAACCAAGGGTGTGTATACTGACGAAGGGAGTTAGCACTGTCTCGCTGCTTGAACTATGTTCCAGAGACCTGATGGTGATAGCCATGGATCTCAAAGGAATAGGGCGGCTAGCTTTGAGATCAGCTTATTTTCCTTATGACAGCGATACCAACCCACCAGTGGAGGTACGTACACTGGTGGAATATTGCAAGGTAAGAGGTATTCCTCTTCTGCTGGGGTTCGATGCTAATTCCCACCATACTTTGTGTGGTAGCACGGACGTCAACTCAAGAGGCAATGACCTACTGGAATACCTAATCACTACTGACTTAGATATTCTTAACACGGGGAACACCCCGACATTCCGTAATTCGGTCAGGGAAGAAGTCATTGGCATCACTCTCTGCACCAGTAGTTTTAGGGATAGTATCAAGAAGTGGAGGGTTTCAGATGAACCCACTCTCTCGGATCACTCTTAGATAGAGTTCGTGTTGAAATCCGTTGTACCCGCTGGCCCTAAATTGGTCAGAAATCCAAGAAGAACGGACTGGGAACAGTTTTCCACGGAACTAAGATATGCGCTTTCAGATGTTCCCAGGTCAATTCGAGACGTGGGCACCCTGGAGGTGGCAGCCAAAACTTTCACGGAAGCAATCATAGCTACGGCATGGAGGGGTACGAGAGAAGTCTTCATTCCGAAGGCATGTAGGATCGGTTATACTTCACCGAAGGATTTCCGGTCCATCAGCCTAACTTCTTTCCTACTAAAAACAGTACAAAGACTCGTGGATAGATATATCCGCGATGAGGTCTTGTCAACCAGACCGCTCCACAAGGAGCAACACGCCTATAGGGCTGGTCCCTCGACGGAGACGGTCCTAAGCGGAGCAGTGAACTTAATTGAAGGTCAACTAAAGGAGAAAGGCCTTGCGATTGGAACCTTTATGGACATCGGAGGAGCCTTCAATAACACTTCTGGAGAGCTGATTACACATGGTGTGCCTACTGCAGTTGTGGAATGGACGTGCCACATTTTGGCCAACAGGAATCTAACTGTGACTAAGGGTAATGTCACTCTAAGTGGAACCATTGACTCGGGATGTCCGCAGGGGGGAGTTTTATGGCCCTTGCTGTGGTGCCTAGTAATGGATGAACTGCTTCATCTACTCTCGAGTCAGGGCCTTCACGTCATAGGCTATGCGGACGATATATTGGTTATCGTGCGCGGTCAGCATCTGGATGTGCTCTTCGGAGTAAAGCAGCAAGCACTGATTATAGTAGATTCATGGTGCAAGACAACTGGATTATCGGTTAATCCGAGTAAGAAAGATGCGGTTGTTTTCACCAGAAGGTACAAGTGGGGAACTACGAGTACATTGAAACTTGGAGGACAACAATTGGAAATCAAAGAACGAGCTAAATATCTAGGTGTAATTCTAGATAAGAAGCTCTCATGGTACGAGCACCTGGAGAACAAGTGCAAGAAGCTGTTAGCGACCCTATGGCTCTGTAGGAGAGCCATAGGGAAAAGCTGGGGCTTGAAACAGGAGACAATTATGTGGATCTATACAGCGATCTTGCGATACAGGTTAACATATGCGGCGGTAGTCTGGTGGAGCAGGGTCGAGCTGTCTACTGTGAAGTCTCGACTGGAAAGGATCAGGGAACCATCTTACCATCAAGGCCGTGGCTGCGAAGGCGGCCTGGAGGCTAAATTTGATAAATGACAGAAGGATCTCGACAGCAGTGAAGATCCCAGTCGACACCGCTAGAAGGCCGACCCTGAACATGCCCAGGGACAGAATGGGCACTCGCTACCTCTTCGACAAGAAGTATCGAGTAAGCCTATCCACGAAGGAGGAATGAGTTAACGGCGACGCATACCTGCCCAGTGATGAAGACAACTGGTTTACAGATGGCTCCAGGAACAAGGAGAATGCAGGAGCCGGCGTATATCGTAGAAGGAATGAAATGGGCTTCACAGTTGAGATGGGGTCCTACGCCACAGTTTTACAATCTGAGATTATGGCCATACTCCAGTGTGTCTTCAAGGCAAGGGAGTACAGCAATAAAAGGAAGATCCGTATCTGCTCAGACAGCAGGGCTGCTATATTGGCCTTGAATGGAACAACGAATACGTCGCTATTAGTATGGGAATGCTTTGATTCACTAAATACGTTAGCGACCGAAAACCGTGTCACTCTGCTATGGATCCCTGGACACAGTGGTGTCAAGGGCAATGAGGTATCGGATAGGCTAGCCAAGCTAGCAGCAGGAAGAAATTTCACTGGACTCGAACCAGTTGTAGGTATTTCCAGCAGGTCAGTCACTGAAGAAATTAACAGTTGGCTGATTGAGGAATATCAGAATGAGTGGGACTTGGTATCTGGTTGCAGACAGGCCAAAACACTCTTGAGCTCAAAGCTTAACTCCAAGCGAGCTAGGGAAATACTCAAGCTCGGGAGGAATGGAATCAAAGTCCTAACAGAACAGTTCATAGGACATGGGAACTTAGGATATCACAGACATAAGATATGGCTTGCAGGAAGTCCCCTCTGTCATCTGTGCGGAAAGGATAATGGGACATCTACTCACATCAGTTGTTACTGCCCTGCGGTTGCGGGGGATCGTCTAACACTCACAGGCAATTACTGCATCATTGAGTTAGAGATATCAGCCAATAGCACAGAAAAAACTTAGGGTAAATAGTGTTGCAGGTAATTTCGTATTTTTACCTGTTCGTATTGGTAAAACACAAATATTACCCTCGATGGGCAGAAACTGTCTTTTGTTCTCATGAAAGTTGTCACCACCGTCTTGAAAATTGGAAGCCACTAGCTTTGAATCGCTGAAGTGAAGTTAGCTGATGGTTGGTGTAACAGGCAAATCGGATAAGTGCGGCTTCATAAAGGCTGTTTTGCCGAATCTTAGGCTGACAAGGGGACGCAACGGGATTACCTAAGCGTCAGGAGCTGTTACGGTCTCAACCCAGAACTAATAATAGTTTAAAATTCAACTATTTGGTTCAAAATTTGTCTTCTCTTATAAAATTTCAACTATTTCGTTAAAAATTCATGTATTTTGTTGAAAAATTGTATTTTTTGTACAACATTAATCTTTCTATTTGAAATATAATCTTCTCGTTTCAAAATTCATTTTTTTGGTTGAAAATTCGAGTTTACTAGTTAAACATTCATCATTTTAGTAGGAAATTCATTACTTTGGTTGAATATTGAACTATCTTGTTATAAATACGTTTTTTTGTTGAAAATTAATTCTTACAACTGACGGTTTAAATATTCCATTTTTTGTACAAAATTGATATCTTGTAGTGAATAAGTTTAGTATTTTGTTGAAAACTCATTTATTTTGCAATGTTTTGCACTGTTGCGTTAGAGGATTTGAAAAACTTGACCTGGAAAAACCGAGAAATGACCGGGAATTTGAAATATTCGGACGAATCTTATTGAAGGGAGAAATAAATCAGATTTGGAACGGTTTTTTTAAAATATTTTATCTATGGTCAAGAAAGCGCTATCACCTTCCAAAGTCAAGGCTAATTTTTAACAGGTCACCCAGTTATTGTGTCTCAAAGGCATCAGTAATCTCTAGTACCGCTCGCGCTAAGTGTGTAGATAGTTTTCGACGGTAGTGTAAGATAAAATATTGTTATGGAATAATAAAACATTTAAATTTACAATTTTCCGGAGTGCACACGAATACGACTTAGAGCGATGCAGAGAGAAAAAACATACATGTTTGCAAATAAAATCGCGGAAAATCTACTAATTTGAATTTCAATGTACACTCGGACCCCGATTTAGTAACCTTTGGTCGAGTGATTCCTAGAATTGTTGGTCCACACAGTTTCTCAGCGCGCGAGGCGAGCGACAGTTGCGACTCACGCCTCGGAAGGGCCGCAGTGCGCGAGTACTCAATCGAGAATATTGCACAGTACTATGCATTTCAATTGGGAACGGTTCAGGCGGTCCCGAATGTTGACGTTTCGAATCCTCCGATCAATAACAAGCCTATTCGTAGGCAACTCCAGACACTTTTACTAAATCGGGGATCACATCATTAGTATATTACAAGAAAAAAATGTAGAAGATTTAACAAAAATATTGAATAAAACCTCTACAAAACAGTTGAATTTTCAACTCAAAAATATGAATTTTCGAACAAAAACCTTCAATTTCAACCAAATTTTAAAATTTTCAGTCACAAAAATCAATTTTTAACATACAAAAAACGAATTTTCAACGTTAAAATATGAATTTTCGAGAAAAATATAATAGCTAACAATAAAACTGAAAAATATATTTAAAAAAAATCAAAAACAGTTAAATTTTTAGCCAAACTGTTTCATTTTTAACTAATAAAAAAATTCTGCCAAAAATGGAATAGTTGAATGTTCAGTAGAAAAAAATAATTTTCAACCGGAAAAATTAATTTTTCACGAAAAATATAATAGTTGATATTTCAAACAGAAAAGAGTCAAATTTGAAATTTATTACAGTTGATTTGATTAAAAAACACGCATTTTAAACCAAAACGTTGCACTATTACCAAAAAAAATGAATTTCTATAAAAAATATGAATAAACAACAAAATTTATACATTTTCAAGCAAATATTTGGTTGAATGTTGAGCCTAGAAGATTAATTTTCTTTAAAAAAAATTTTATCCAAATAGTTAAATTTTCAACTAAAAGAGATAAATTTTCTAGAAAAAATGGAATAGTTAATATTCTAACTAAAAAGTATTTCTCTATTGAATCAAAAACAGTTCAATTACCCCACAAAAAGGATACATTTTTAACGTACAATCTTGAATCCTCAACTGAAACAGATGAATTTTCAACGAAACAGTTGCATTTTTAACAAAAAAAAATTGATTTTCTTCATCAAAAAAAAAAAGAATTTTGAACAAAATACGTAAATTATTATCCAAACATCTAGCAAAAATAAATAATGTAGTTAAATTTTTAGCTCCAAAAAAACAAAGAATTTTCAAAAACAACAGTTAAGTTTTCGAACAGAAAAATTAATTCTTAACTAAAATGATGAATCTTCAACTAAAAAAAAATGAATTTCCAACAAAGTAGTGTAGACGGTGCCCGAACGAGGGTTTTGCAAATATATGTAAAAAAATTATCTTTTTTAATGGGAAATTCAACTATTTCGCTGAAAATTGTACTATTTCACTTTTAGAAAATCAATCATCTTGGTTAGAATATAATTTTTTGGTTGAATGTTGAACTCTCTAGTTTAAAATTAATTTTTGTTGCTGAAGATTCATTATTTTAAATTACAATTCATCTCTTTGGTTAAAAATTGAACAATTTTGTCGAAAGTTCATTTCTTTTCTAGGTCGAAAACGAAGTTTTTTGCTTTCTTATTTTCCAGGATTTTTCAGAAATTAAAAAAAAATTTAATCAATTCAAAAGATATTTAGGAGATTTAGAAATGACTCAAAGAAGATTAAAATTTTTTTAAGATTTCAAAAAAGTTAAAAGAAAATATAGATTTTTAATGATTTCGAAAAAAGATGCCGTTTATAAATTATGAAAGGTTTCTATCAAATAAAAAGTTCTTCTGAATATTTCGAAAAAAAATGTATAAGCTTTCAAATAATTTTGGAACGCTTCAAGAGAATAAACATTTTTTTTTAAGATTCCTGAGAAGATATTTAATTTTTTTTAATTGAAAAAATTATTTTACAAAGAAAGTTAAAACGATTTCAAAACATTCGGAAATATTTATATGAATGCCAAGAAAAATCTGAGAAATTTTAGAGAGAATTTTTTAATTTTGAAAGACTTGTCTACATTTTTGTCGAGTGAGTTCAAAAGATATTCAGAAATTTTTGAGGCGAATCGAAATATTTAAAAACTTGAAAA
>CAKNXH010048392.1:3240-14014 GCA_932178445.1 Andricus quercusramuli
ATATTAAATTTAGCCAAAAAGTAAATTTTCTACAAAATAGTTAAATTTTCAACAAAACAGCAGAATTTTAAAACAAAAAGTATGACTTTTCAACAAAATTGTCAAATTTTAAACCAAACAGTTGCATTTTTATCAAAGAATTTTTTTTTCAAAAAAGAGTTGAATTTTAATCCAAAGAAGATTCCAGTTCACTTTCCAACACCAAAATAAGAATTGTAAACTATAATTTAGTTTTCTGCTAAATAGTCGAATTATTAACCAAAAAGTATGACGTTTCAAAAAGATTGTTAAATTTTCAACCAAACAGTTGCATTTTTGGCCAAGACAATTGAAAATTCTACTAAAACAGGTGAATTTGCAAATCAGAAAGACAAATTTTCAAAAAAAAGAGTTGAATTTTCATCCAAAAGGATTTCAATAGACTTTTTTACAGAAAAATACAAATTTTGAACTGAAAGTAAATTTTCTAGGAAATAGTTGAATTTTCAATAAAACCGTTGCATTTTTGTCCAAGAATGATACAATATTTCTACTAAAAAAGATGAACTTTAAAATTTTTAAAACAAATTTTCAGAATAAATATTTCAGTTGACTTATCATCAACAAAATATGAATTTTAAACAAAAGTTTAATATTATACGATAGAAGTTGAATTTTCAACCCAAAAAGACGAATTTTTAACAAAACAGTTGAATTTGCAAAAGAAAAAGATGTCTTTTCAAGAAATTTGTTAAATTTTCAACGAAATAATAAAATTTATAACTAAAAAGATAATCTTCGGGAGTTTTTTTTAAGTTGAAAATTCAAATATTTGGTTTAAAATTCCTTTATTTTATTGAAAATTTGAATTCTGTGGGTGAGTATATAAACTTCTTGGTGACTAATTAATCTTTTTGGTTGAAAATTCCTTTAAAAATTCGAATACATATTTGGTTGAAAATTCATGCAATTTGTTAAAAATTCATGCAATTTGTTAAAAATTCATCTATTTTTGCAGAAAATTCATCTTATTGTTCAAAAATTTGAGAATTGATCTTTTCGGTTGAAAATTAGTTTTTTCTCACTTAGAATTAATTTTCTTAACTGCAAATGTGACTGTTCCATTTTTTGTCGAAAATTTATGTTTTTTGATAGAAATTTTATCTTCTCCGTTAAAAATTGTACTATTTCGTTGAAAAATTACTATCATTTTATTGAAACCTATTTTTTTACTGAAAATTCAACTGTTTTGTTGAAAATTCGTTTCTTTTTGTTGATAGAAAATTCGTCTTTTGGATTGCAAAATCCAAAATGTTTCAAATGTTTCAACCCCCCTTCCCCTGAAATGTTCCGTAATTTAAGTACGGACCCTAATCGATGTCTGCAAAAGTGGCAAGACCAGAAGTTTTTGGGGATTCGAGGCCAGAGGCAGAAATAGCCCTTCTGGTCAATGAAATGTTTGCAAAATTTTGAGTCGATTGCTTATTCGACCCGGCAGGCAGGACAGAGGCCGAATTCGGAAGGCCTAGATTGCCCAGAAAAGTCTAGCAGTTTTGTAAGCTCTCGGAGAGCTCGTTTCGCGGATACGAGAATATGAATCGTGTCAGTCAGGAGCTTCAGACGTCCAATGACACGACTTAAATATAAACCGAATACGTACGAGGACACTAGCATTCCTACTTCATTGCGCGTTACGACCCGCGGTTCTATTTAAGACCAGACAACCATAAGTATCTACTTTTTTTTTCTCAAATCCTCCACATCTCTGTTAGCTTCCGCCTGGCCTGTTTCTCTGGTAATCGAGATAAGAAAATAAACAGCTCACTCGTATTAAGAGATGTAAAGGAGCCCTGAAGGCATGTTATATCAACAATTCGAAGTTAAGTTCAAACCGTGGGGGAATGGGGGGGCAACCCCCAAAAATGCTTGGATTATGCCGGATTATATCGGATCAATCCTGGATTACCTCTATGTACGGATTTACTTTAGATCATCTAAGATTACCTGGATTGCATTGGATTACACCGGATTACACCGGATTACATACAATGATGATGGATTACACGGAAAAAATTTATCCGCGAAAAGTCAGGAACTTGTAGCTAGGTCTCGGATACGAAATAAAAAAATGAAACATTAGATCCTTATTCCTATGAGAAATTTCGAAGTTTTTTAAAAACAGTTAGAATATCCTACGAACAGTTCCTGAAAATTTCAGACTGAAATATAAGAAGGAAAAATTTTATTTTTGCGATTTAATTTATGTTTAATTTATAAATTCGCAACTCAGAAGATTCGAACCCTCAAAGACTGCTGGACTCGCCCGTTTCTAAACATAAACCAGGAGTGCGTAAACACGCGCAGCCAAACAAAATAGGTACAGTACAACCTGTCTAAGAGCTCCAATGGCCTTGATGAGCTCGGACGCTTCCCCCACTACAAACCCTACTCACGCTGCCTCGAGAATTGGGCGCAAACCCTCCCAAAGAGCTCGCGATCGAGCGGAGCCTAATTTCAGTTTTTTCTCATTGAGAATGGTTTTATTAATATTATTTTTCTAATTTGCATGCAATAATTTGTATATAATATATATATATATATATATTTTTTTTGTCAAGGGTTGTTGATACTTCTAACTCCTATATAGTATAAGGCAGCTTTATTTTTTTTTATAAAACTTTCAAGAAAACAAAATTATAATTTCATTTTAAATTAATATATAATATGTACATATTTTCATATGTACGTACGCTATAAACAGTCGTAAAACTGTCTAAAAACTGTAAAACGTTTATAAAAAAAGCTACGTTTTCATCGCCGCCGGCCGTGAGCTCTATTGCAGGTTACGTACCAAAACACACATTTAGCACACACGCGCAATTTCCCAGCTCGACGTCCAGTAGTGGGGGCCCCCTATTTCTCGGAATTATTACCCCTAACCGCCCATGAGCGAGCTCTTAGACAGGTTGTACTGTATTATCAAACTCCAACGAGCTCCAAGCACACATACGAGCGCACACACGCACCGCGCGTTTGGACGAGCGTGTGTGTGGGCCACGTAGAGGCGAACCTACTTTCCAGTTCCCAGATTTGTCGGGCATGCTCATGAGTGCTCTTAGAATATTTTCGCAATAACTCGTAATATTTTTGTAATTATTCACGTCAAAAAAAGTGATGAACGGTTTTAGAATTTTCACATCGAGTTCGTCAATTCTTTCGCAAAGTTCGTAGATTATTTATAAAAATGCATTAATAGACGATGATGCATTTTTCTTATATCCGAGACCTAGCTACTAGTTCGCGACTTTTTTTACGGACAAATTTTTCCCTTGTACTCCGCCTAAACTAGACTCACGCGAATCATCAATTAAAAAGGATCATCGTCAAACGGGGTAATGTTGGACATGTGGGGTTAATTCGGACATTCCTTATTTATCTATCGATTTAACTATCAATTTTTTGTTTGTTTTAACTATCAATTTAGGATTGTCCGAATTTACCCTACATGTCCGAAATTACCCCGTTTGACTACATTTTTTAACAAGATTGTTAAATTTTCAACAAAATAGATGAACTTTTGATCAAAAAGTCATATTTTAAACCAAGGAGATTAATTTTCTACCGAAAAAGACGAATTTTCAACAAGATAAATGAATTTTCAAATAAAAAAGATCAAATTTTCACCAAAAATGAAATGGTTAAATTTTCATTTAAAAAATAATGTTCATCAAATAAAACGAATTTTCTACAAAAAAGATTCTACCAAATATTTGAATTTTTGAGTCAAAAAGACCATTTTTTTACCAAAGAGCTGAATTTCTCTCCCGAAAGTACGAATTTTCAACAAAATAGTTAAATTTTTCAATTCAATTAATTTTTAACCAAAAAAGGCGGTTTTTTTGAAAAAAATGGTTGAAGTTTGAACCAAATTATAATTTTTTAACAAATAATATTAATTTTCAACCAATAAGATCAATGTTCTGCCGAAAAAGACGAATTTTCAACAAGATAAATGAATTTTCAAATAAAAAGATCAATTTTTCACCAAAATGAAATGGTTAAATTTTAATTTGAACAAAATATAATGTTCATCAAATAAAACGAATTTTCTACAAAAAAAAACAAAAAACCAAATATTTGAATTTTCGGGTCAAAAAGACGATTTTTTTCACCATAGAGTTGAATTTCCCTCCCGAAAATATGAATTTTCAACAAAATAGTTAAACTTTTCAATCCAATTAATTTTTAACCAAAAAAAGACGAATTTAAAAAGAGAATGGTTGAATTTTGAACCAAATCATAATTTTTTAACAAATAATATTAATTTTCTGCCAAAAAAGAAGAATTTTCAAACAAATATATGAATTTTGAAATAAATAGTTGAATTTTCAACCAATAAGATTAATGTTCTAACGAAAAAGACGAATTTTCAACAAGATAAATGAATTTTCATATAAAAAGATCAATTTTTCACCAAAAATGAAATGGTTAAATTTTCATTTAAAAAATAATGTTCATCAAATAAAACGAATTTTCTACAAAAAAGATTCTACCAAATAGTTGAATTTTCAAGTCAAAAAGACGAAGTTTTTTTACCAAAGAGTTAGATTTTCCTCCCGAAAATATGAATTTTCAACAAATTAGTTAAACTTTTCAATCCAATTAATTTTTAACCAAAAAAGACGAATTTTCAAAAAAATGGTAGAATTTTGAACCAAATCATAATTTTTTAACAAATAATATTAATTTCCTACCGAAAAAGAAGAATTTTCAAACAAGTATATGAATTTTGAAACAAATAGTTGAATTTTCAATTAATAAGATTAATGTTCTACCGAAAAAGACGAATTTTCAACAAGATAAATGAATTTTTAAATAAAAAAAATCAATTTTTCACAAAAAATGAAATGGTTAAATTTTAATTAAAAAAAAATAATGTTCATCAAATAAAACGAATTTTCTAAAAAAAAGTTTCTACTAAATATTTGAATTTTCGAGTCAAAAAGACGATTTTTTTTTACCAAAAAGTTGGATTTCCCTCCTGAAATACGAATTAAAAAAAAATGGTTGAATTTTTAACCAAATCATAATTTTTTCAACATAGAATATTAGTTTTCTACCGAAAAAGAAAAATATTTACAAACAAATATATGAATTTCAAACAAATATATGAATTTCCAACTAAATAGTTGAATTTTCAACTAAAATAGCCTTCACAATAAAAATAAAGTAGTTAATGTTCAGTTATAAAATTAATTTTCAACAGAAAAAAAATGTTTAAGCAAGAAGATTAATTTTCTACCACAAAAAGATGAATTTCGATCAAAATACATGAACTGTCAACCAAATAGTTGAGTTATCAACTAAAAAGGTAAATTTTACACGAAAAATGGAATGGTTAATTCAGTTAAAAAATGAATTTTCAATAAAATAGTTAAGTTTTCAACCAAAAAGATAAATTTTAATTGAAATGATAAATATTCAATTGGAATAGTTGAATTTTTATTTAAAGAATTAATTTTCAACAAGAAAAAAACAAACTTTCAATAAAATATTTGAATTTTCAATCAAAAAGATGAATATTCAAGTGGAATAGTTACATTTTTAGTTTTCAAAAAATCAACCAAGAAACGATTTTTCTACAAAATAGTCAAATTTATAACCAAAGAGATGATTCTTTAACTAAAATAAAAATTCTTCAACCAAAAAATGGCTTTTTAACAAAATTATGAAATTTTCAACCAAGAACGAAAATCTTGTATCAAGAAGATTAATTTTCTACCGAAAAAGACGAATTTTCAAAAAATACGTGAATTTTCAAGTAAAAAAGATAAATTTCTAATCAAAAATATAATATTTACATTAAAAAAATTAATTTTTAACAAAATTGTTCATACTTAACCAAAGAGATTAATTTTCAACTAAATCATCTCCAAAAAATGGGTTTCTAACAAAATAGTTCAACTTTCAACCAAGGAAATTAATTTACTACCAAAAAGATAAATTTTTAACAAAATACTTAAATTGGCAAGCAAATAGTTCAATTTTCAACTGAAAAAGCTAAATTTAGAAGAAAGAATAAAATAGTTAACTTTTTAGTTTCTAAAATGAATTTACAAACAAGAAAAAACGAATTTTCAACAAAATAGTTAAATTTTCAAACAAAATATAAATTTTCAAGTAAAATTATGAATATTAAAGTGGAATATTGAAATGTTTAGTTAAAAAAAAATTTCAACCAAAAAACAACGATTTTTTAAAGAGAATAGTTCAACTTTCAACCAAAGAGATGAATCTTTCACTAAAATGAAAATTCTTCAACCAAAAAATGATTTTTGAACAAAATTGTGGAATTTGTCATGACGTAGATAATTCTTAACTAGATAAGATGAATTATCAAAAAAAGTAATAGTTGATATTTCAACTAAAAACGATTTTAATTTTAAATAAAAAAATGCTGAATTCAACTAAAACAAGACGGAATTCTCAACAAAATAGTTGGATGCCCAACCAAAATAAATTAATTTGGAACCAAACAGTTGCATTATGAACCGAAAAAGATGAAATGTCTGCCAGAAGAGATAAATTTGTAAGCCAAAAAGACGAATTTTCAACAAAAGTGTTGAAATTTCAGCCAAGAGAGATTGTTAATTTTTAACCCGAGTAGTATAGCTATGCGGGTTCTACGCCACTTACCGACCAGGCAAGGTTCTGATCTGTGCTAAGTTACCGACTGAGCAAGATTCTGATCTGTGCTCAGTTACCGACCTAGCAAGGTTCTGATCTGTGCTAAGTTACCGACCGAGCAAGGTTCTGATCTGTGCTAAGTTACCAACAGGGCAAGGTTCCGATCTGTGCTAAGTTACCGACTGTCGACATTACCCTAGTCAGTAATGCAGATTTCTGTTAGAAATTGAGCATCAGTCGGTAGACCAGGGATCTACATTACCGACGCCCACATTTATCTATTTTAGGGTCCCACCAATACCTCTTTAACAACTATTTTAAGTTTATAATTTGAACATTAATTTAAGACTTTCAATTTTTTAATAAAAAGTAACAAATGAAAATCAGCAGTTCAAAGATAGGTATGAATGCTTACTTTATTAAATTGATGTAAGATTCACAGAGTTTAAGAGCGTGAAATTCAAGTCGGTAAATCACAGAGGTATTGGTGGGACCCTAAAATAGATAAATGTTGGTGTCGGTAATGTAGATCCCTAGTCTACCGACTGATCCTCAATTTCTAACAGTAAATTGCGTTACTGACCGCGGGTAATGTCGACAGTCGGTAACTCAACACAGATCAGAACCTTGCTCGGTTGGTAACTTAGCACAGATCAGAACCATGCCTGGTCGGTAAGTGGCGTAGAACCCGTATAGCTATACTACTAACCCGCAAATATGAATTTTCAACAAAAAAATTTATTCTCAACCAAATAGCTGAATTTATAACATTATATTTTCGGTCCCTTTTTTGTAGGTACGCGGCACCTATTATGACTAATTTTTTTGTATATTATTGTAGTTTTAATATTTACAAGAAATTCTACAAGAATTTGCAGTTTTTGCATAGAAAAAGTTTTTCTTTTTTGACCTAGGATGATAAAATATTTTACGTTAAATTATGCAAAAGATTGCTGTTACAATAATTTAAATATTTGTTTTCCCAGATCGAAAACAAAACAAATATTTTGATGGAAATTTATATTAATAAGTTTATATTATTATAAATAATTTATTAATCAATAAATTCTTGTATACTTTCTTTTAAAATATCAAAACTACTATAAAATATAACATTATACAAACAAATAAAAAATTCGTCGAAATAGTGGACAAAAGTTATAATCTGGTCTAATTTGTGTTGTAATTTATTTTATTTAAATTTTTCATGGAGTTCATTAGTAAGTAAAATATTAAAAATGCCCACTAATTTTGGGAAATGTCGAGAAAAAAAGCTTTGACGTCTTTCACCCTTATTTTTATTCTAATAATTTATTCATTTATATTGATTATTATTGTTATTAATATTTATTAATATTTATTGATATTTTAATTTTTATTTATGTTTATTATTATTTTTAAAAGGGTGTATTTCCTAGAGATCTACAACCTTCATTGGAATAATTTGTTAACACAGCAAATAATTTTGAAGAAAATCAAGATAAACATATTTTTTTCGGGGTTTCCAGGCCATTTTGGCAGAATTTCTGAGAAACATTTTTTTTATCGGGGCCAAAGTTTAGAAAATTATTTTTCACGTAAAAGGAAAAGAATAATTTGATTTTTGAATTTGAATTTGCATTTAAATTTATATATTTATAATTTAATTTAATTATAATTTATAAAATAAATTAAATTTAAATTTGAATTTAAAAAGATTGCCTTCTTTCATTTTCTAAAATTTGTATTTTACACTGTGCCTTATTAAACACATTGTACTTCAAATTGTATAATTTCAAATTGTGCATACTTTCTAGAGATAATAACCGAGAAGTGAATTCTTTATTAAATTTTTTTATCGCTATCACGTAAGAGCATCATAATCGCAATAAAAAGATAAGGTTTATGAGGTCATTAGACTTCTGTAATTCTCTGAAATATCTATCATCTTCCGAATGTTTTTATAATTTTGTCGTATTTTCTCTTTCTTAATTTTATTAGTTTTTAATTTTTCTAAGGAGCACGTCCTATTTAGAACGCCTTGGACTCACCACAGTACCACACTATTCACACTATTTCATACTTTTTAACTTTTTTTAATCAAAATATATTAATTTTTCACCAAATAGTTAGATTTTGAACCGAGAAGAATAATTTGCTACCAAAAAGACAATTAAAAAAAAAATACATAAATTTTGATCCAAATAGTTGAATTTTCAACCAAGAAGATTAATTGTCTACCAAAAAGACGATTTTTTTTTACCAAAATATATAAATTTTTCACAAAATAGTTTGAAAAATAGATGTATTGCTGGTCCAAAATTAAATTGTTTTATTTTATATCTTTTTACAGTCTAAAATTTTTCTAAACTGATGATTAAAATTTTTAAACTGAAAAAGATCAATTTTTATGAAAAAATGAAGTAGTTGAATTTTAATTTAAGAGAATTATTTTTCAATAAAAATTTTTTGTTTATAAAACAGTTTAATTTTGTAACAAATAGTTAAATTTTCGAATATATTGTTGAATTTTCAAGCCAAAAAGAAGAATTTTCTACAAAACAGATGAATTTCCAATCCCAGAATCTGAATTTTGTAAAAAAAAAAAATCATTTTTAACGAATCAGTTCAACAAAATATTCAAATTGTCAGTTAAAAAATTAATGTATAGAAACAACAAAAAACGATTTTTAGCGAAAAATATGAATCTTCAAGCAAAAAAGTTGACTTTTAAGAATGTAGTTCAACTTTCAACCAAGGCGTAGAATTTTCAACTTAAAAGAGAGGATTTTTTAGCTAAAATTGTAACTGTGGATATTTCAACAAAAGAAGTTTTTAATTTTAAATAGAAAATAGTTCAATTTAACCGACAAAAACGAATTTTTTAACAAAGTACTTGAATCCTTAACTGAAACAGATTACATTTTAACAAAAAAGTTAAACTTTCAACCAAAGAGATGAATTTTCAACTAAAAATATAACTCTTCAAAACTAAAAAATAAATGATTTCTTAACAAAGTGATTCAACCAAATCTTTCAAATATAATAGTTGAATACTCAAGCAAAGAAGAATAAAATTTAACCAAAAACTAGCATTTTCATGAAAAAAAAAAAGAAATTTCTATCAAAGCGGATAAATTTATAAATCAAAAAGAGTAATTAAAAAAAATTTCAAAAAATAGTTAACTTTTCATCCAAAGAAAATTCCAGTTGATGAAATTTAGATGAATTTATAAATCAAAAAGATAAAATAAAAAAAAAGTTGAATTTTCGGTTAAAAAATAGTTTAGTTGACTTTTCTAGATCAAAATATAAATTTTTAACTAAAAAATAAGTTTTTACGAAAAAAATTGAATTTTCAATCGAAAAAGACTAATTTCTTAAAAAACCCAAAAAGGATGATTTTTTTTATCTATTTAACAAGAAAACAATTTTTTTTAAATATTTGAATTTTCATTCAGAAAAGATTCAGTTGATTATTCAAGATCACAATATGAATTTTTTAACAAAAAATAAGTTTCTACGAACAAAGTTGAATTTTTCATTAAAAAGATGAATTATACAATCAAAGGGGATGAATTTTTAACGAAATAGTTGAATTATTTATCAAATAGTTGAATTTTTATCCAGGAAAGATGAAATTTGTACTAGAACAGTTGAATTTTTAATAAAAAAGAACATTTTTTTAAAGTTTAACGTTCATCCAGAAAACCTTTCAGTTCATTTTTCAACACCATAATATGAATTTTAAACAAAAAGTAAATTGTCTATGAAATAGTTAAATTTTCAACAAAACAGTAGAATTTTCAACAAAAAGTATGACTTATAACAAAATAGTTTTATTTTCAACCAAGCAGTTCCATTTTTATCCAAGAAAGATGTAATTTCTCTTAAAACAGATTAATTTTTAACTAAAAAAAAAGAATTAAAAAAAAAAAGTTGAATTTTCATCTCAAAAAGATGAAATTTCTTTTAAAACAGATGAATTTTTATTTGAAAAGAAAAGAAATTTTTAAAAAATTGTTGAATTTTCATCCAGAAAAGATTCAAGTTGACTTTTCATGATTAAAATATGAATTTTTTGACAAAAATAAGTTTCTGCGAACAAAATTGAATTTTTCATCCAAAA
>CAKNXH010048394.1:0-18058 GCA_932178445.1 Andricus quercusramuli
AGAATACATGGGCTAAAAATAAGGCTTGAGGAAGCGCCTTAAGGGTGGCGTCCCATGGCAGCGTCAATCTTAGCGCAAAACGCAAAACGTCAAATCACTAGATATTCCAACCAATGATATTCTCCTAGTAATCCACAGGAACACAGTCATTCACTGTGATGTCTGGTGATTTACGGTTTCTGTGGATTACTAGGAGAATATCATTGTTTGAAAATCTAGAGATTTGACGTTTTGCATTTTGCGCTAAGATTGACGTTGCAATGGGACGTCACCCTGCGACGCTGCCATGGGACTTCACCCCAGTGATGGGTAAGTAAAATACTCGTGGTAATTGGTTTTCTACGGTAATTTACCTGGTATTTCACGTCATCAGTTTTCTATATGATGTAAATTACGTCTTGTTCTATATATAAGGGCGCCACTTCTGAGGCGAAAAATTGAAACCCCGAATCAGACAGCCAATTAGAGGTTTTCTACATGTATTTTACATACTCGAGGTATTTTACGTCAAATACCTCCTTTGGTATTATACATGAAAAACTTCCAGTTACGCGTAACTGCACATCCCTGGTTGACATTATTATTTTTCAATTACCCTACTAAAAAAAAAATGTCAGGAATCGTCACGAATGGTCAGCAGTTCTGACGATTCCTGAACATCCTGACGAGTCTGACGATTTCTGAAAATATGCTAATTCACATCCCATCAGGTAGCTCGGGTAGCTCAGCTAGGACCGCAGGTAGGCAACCCAAAAGGATTAAAAATTGAAAATAATTTTTTTTTCAATGTTGCATATACAGATTCAAAAGTTAGAAATTCAGAATCTACGGGTTTCGACGATTTCACACACCTAAAAATTTTTCTAAAAAGTTTAAAATTAGTTCAAATATAATTTATCTTGTAAAGAGAAAGAGATACGTCAAAACGGACAAAATTTTCAGATTGACCTTCAGAGTCATTCAATATATAAATATTATCAATTAATTATAAGTAAAAAGAGAATATGCATAAATAAATATAAATAAATAATATAAATAACCTGGGAAATATAAAAGAGATTAGGTCTTATGTCATTCCATTCTTGGACCCCTAATAAAAGGATTATCCTTCGAACCCAAACTCTGACGATTTCTGAACATTTCTCACGAATTCTGACTTTTTCTGATTATTTCTGTCGAGAAACGTAACAAAAGTGGTCAGAAATGGTCAGAAGTCCTGACTTTTTTTCTGACGATTCCTGACTTTTTTTATAGTAGGGTAACAATATAGGCATTGAAAAAAAACTCTTACGCCCTTATGAATGCCGATACCAGAAATTCAAACAAGTGAGGTTATGCACAGTTCCATAGGTCCGCCCTCTTGGTACGTAATTTACTAGGTATTTTAACTGTTTTCTACGTAAAATACTTCACTTAGGCATTTTACTTCAAAACCCTCCAGTTACGCGTAACTGCATATCCCTGCTCCACCCCAAGGTGGAGTCCCATGTGGGCAGAAAACGTCGGCGTAAAGCAGAAACTAATCAGATTGAGAGAGACGGACATACATATTTGTCTCTTCCACTCTCATGAGTTTCTGCTTTACGCCGACGTTTTCTGCCCACATGGGACTCCACCTTCAGGTTGGCGTCCCATGGCAGTGTCAAACTTGGCGTAAAATGCAAAACCGCAAATCACCAGACATTACAACCAATGACTGTGTTTCTGAGGATAACCAGGAGAATATCATTGGCTGAATTATCTAGTGATTCAACATTCTGCGTTTTGCGCCAAGATTGCCCTTACGAAAAGATATGACAGGAAAAAAATGACAGGTGTGTCATTTTTTCGCGACCACAAGAAAATTACAGCGAAACGACAGGTAAAATGACAGAAAAAAGACAGGCAAAACGACAGCCAAAAATGAATGACCCTAATTGGCCATAAATTATAATAATATCGTGTGAACATTATAAATTATCGACGATCTGCAGATTTATTCGTGAACTATTTGAACTTTCCTGTAAAGCTTGAAAAAATCATTAACAAAAGAAAACTATTATGGAAATTTTCATGATGAAACACCTTTTTGTAGCCTGTGTCTAGTTCCGAAATATCTTCCAACACATCAATTGTGGAATGGGTTCGATTTGTCATTTTGAAGCCTTCTTATCCTTACAAAGCGCTAAACGTAAGTACCACGGGCAACAATTTCAGACTATTTTCAACTTTCTTTATTGCCTTAACAAGTTCACAGCGTGCTCCCAAATCCATGATCCAACAAAGAATGGTATCGCCACGCGCATCTAAAGAGAGTGAACCAATCAAAGGATCCGTAGGTTGCACGTGGCGAAACCATACTTTGTTGGATCATGGAATTGAGAGCACGCAGTGAACTTGTCAAGGCAATGACGAAAGTTGAAAATAGTCTGAAATTGTTGCCCGTGGTACTTAAGTTTAGCGCTTTATAAGGATAAGAAGTCTTTAAAATGGCAAATCGAACACATTCCACAATTGATGTGTTGGAAGAAAATTCGACATCAGACACAGGCTACAAAAACGTGTTTCATCATGGAAATTCCCATAATAAATAAAAAATGTTCACACGCTATTATTATAAATTATGGCCACTTAGGACCAGTCATTTTCGGCTGTCGTTTTTCCTGTAATTTTCTTGTGATCGCGAAAAAATGACACACTTGTCATTTCTTTTCCTGTCATATCTTTTCGTAAGGGTGACGCTGGCATGGGACACCACCCTCAGACGAGCCGTTCACGCCAGCATCTATTTTGGCTCTCGAAGCGCGCGCAGCGTGTCTCTCTGGTAGGTGACTGCCCACGCGACTATATTTGAAATTTGAATGCCGCCAAATTTCGTTCAAAGAATTCTTATAGAAATAATATTAATACACGCATCGATCCTAATGTTAGTAATACGAGTAGTTAAAATGACTGAAGATTATTTTCAAGAATCAAATCCAGATAGTATTATTACTCATGATAATGGCAATACCTAACAATTTTATTTGTTAAAATCAATCCAACATTTCTACATTTACATTACACATAGGGAGCGTCAAATTCAATATGCATCTTAATTCTCATATGTACATTTACGTCATTCAGAGGATACAGTTAAATAATCTATTCATTTTCATTGAGAATTCTGTAAGTTTTTCATCATCGGACATTCGTCTGGCGACTGAATAGGAAGAGCCGAAAGTCACACAATGAGTTTCACTAATGACTTCTGAAAGACCACCCACTAGTACCCTTACGAAAAGATATGACAGGAAAAAAATGACAGGTGTGTCATTTTTTCCCTGCCATTTTTTGTCTGTCATTTTTTCGCGACCACAAGAAAATGACAGGGAAACGACAGGCAAAATGACAGGAAAACGACAGCCGAAAATGACTGGCCCTAATTGGCCATAATTTATAATAATATTGTGTAACATTATAAATTCTCAACGACTTGCAGACTTATTTGAACTTTCCTGTAAAGCTTAAAAAATAATTAGCAAGAGAAAATTATTATGGGAATTTTCATGATGAAACACCTTTCTGTAGCCTGTTGCTAATTCCGAATTATCTTCAAACACATAAATTGTGGAATGTGTTCGATTTGCCATTTTAATGCCTTCTTCTCCTTACAAAGGACTAAACTTCAGTACCACGGGCACCAATTTCAGATTATTTTCAACTTTCTTCATCCCCCAAGAAGTTCATTGTGTGCTCCTAATTCCATGATCCAACAAAGAATGGTCTCGCCACGCGCATCTAAAAAAAAGTGAACCAATCAAAGGGTCCGTAGGTTGCGCGTGGCGGAACCATTCTTTGTTGGCTACAAAGAGGTGTTTCATCATGAAAATTTCCATACTAGTTTTATTTTGCTAATGATTTTTTAAGCTTCACAGGAAAGTTCAAATTGCTTACGAATAAGTCTGCAAGTCGTCGACGATTTACAATGTTACACGATATTATAATAAATTATGGCCAATCAGGGCCAGTCATTTTCGGCTGTCGGTTTCCTGTCATTTTGCCTGTCGTTTTCTTGTGGTCGCGAAAAAATGACAGAAAAAAAATGACAGGGAAGAAATGACACACCTGTCATTTTTTTCCTGTCATATCTTTTCGTAAGGGATGCAAGCCATGTAGATAAGCGTTGTTAATGTTCTCCAATCTGAGGAATCATTTGTTTTAAATTCATGAAGAGAAGATAGAGTCCGCATTGATTTAATTGAATGGCATTGCAGGTTAATACCAACCTATTAATTATAATAATATAATAGGTATTTTTTTGACATACTTCAGACCAAATAAAAGGAGATTAGTTGTTGAATCCTTTATTGCACACTTTCAGTAGCCAACGTTTCGAAAGCAAAAAGTTTTCCTCATCAGGACGAACATTTCTTGAAGTTCTTCAACATCTTAAATATCTGTAGATTTCTATTCCTCTTCTGTCTTGCTTAAAAGTCTTCATTTTCCAGTTAAATTTTGTTTAAATTAATTGATGTCATTTAAATATTCTAAAATTCAAGCTTTCAATAGTAACAGATTCGTTAATTTAGTTAAAATTAAATGAGAGACATAACAAACGTTATGCTCCATTTTTGCGAGAAGAAATTGAGAATTGAGAAGAAATTGATCCGATAGAAGATGAATCTGTTCATGAAAGTGAATCTATAGCTCTCCTGGGAAGAAGAAGCAGTTGATGGGAATGATGAAAGATTTGATGACGATGTGGAAGAAGGAGCAGTTGATCGGAATGTTGATAGAATTGACGATGATGTGGAAAAAAAGGTGTTTATGGGAATAATGATGGAATTGACGATGATGTGGAAGGAACAGTTGATGGGAATGATGATGGAATTGACGATGATGTGGAAGAAGGATCAGTGGACGGGAATGATCATAATTGATTCTGTTGAATAAAAGGGCTTTTCGCGCCCTGTGTCATACGCATGCGCGGCATCGAAATCGTCGCTCTGCGCGCGCATATCATCTGTCTGCGTCTAGAATAAGGAATTCAGTGTGGAATCCACGGTCGACTGTGACTGTCGATCGATTCACGTTTTCATTTAATAAAGCTATTTAATTCGAATAAAAACCGAATTATTCATTAGGTTATGGGCCCAGGCTCGTTACGCGCGCGACGTGCTAAGTACGAGTGAATTTCGGGAGTTTTTTTCGGGACGAAAACGTGCAAGTGGTGGATCGTGTGACGTGCGGCGCAAAATTATGGAAATTCCAAATTAATGCGATTTTCGTCGCGTGTGGAATCGAAGGCGTGGTCGACGGAACAACCGCGAAACCTGCGGAGGCGGATGCGGCGGCTCTGAAAACGTGGAAAAAGGACGATGCGAAGGCGCAATTCCTCATTTCGACCGCGATGGAAATGCCTCATGTGGAATGCCTTCTCACGTGCAAATCCAGCAACGAAATGTGGAAAAAGCTCGCCGATATCCATGAGCAAAAATCGGCGACGAACAAGTTGATTTTAACACAGCGTTTCCACGACTACAGAATGAACTCGAGTGATTCGGTGGTGCAGAACGTGGCGAGAGTTCAGAACCTTGCCGGTCAACTCGCGGATGTTGGTGAAGTCGTTTCCGAAGTCGCGATTATGGCGAAAATTCTCGCGAGTCTCCCGCCAAAATTCAATGCTCTCAAGACGGCTTGGGACAGTGTTGATGCTGAAAAGCAAAATGTGAGCAATCTGCAAGAACGTCTCCTCAAGGAAGAAGCGCGTTGCTTCGAGGACGACGAAGCGGCGACCGCGTTTGCAGCGATGAAATTTGGCGGAGCAAAGAAGGAGAAAAGCAAGGTAAATCAAAGGGGGCCGAAAAAGGACATGAGAAATGTTGAATGCTTTTCGTGTCACGAAAAGGGACATTTTGCATGGGGATGTCCGCGGAAAAGTAAGAAGAAAGAAGATTTCAAAGAGTGCGCTTTCATCTCCACGAATGAGACTTCCGGTTCATCTCGAAAAACGCCATCTATTGAGCACATTCGGAATTTGGATACGAGCGAAATCTGGATTACCGACAGTGGGGCATCCAGGCATATAACTTACCGACGTGATTGGTTTTCAACTTTTACGCCATCTGTTGGGGACCAAGTGTTACTCGGTGACAATGGCAGCTGTCAAGTGCTCGGTTCGGGAACTATCAAGATAATGAAAGTGGTAAACAATGAGTGTTTTCCGTCGATAATTGAAGATGTGCTCTACGTCCCGAGGCTGAAAAAAAACTTGTTTTCGGTCGGTGTCGCTACGAAAAAGGGTTTTGAGGCAATTTTCAGTGGGGACGAGATGAAATTCGTGAAAGACGGTCATGTGGTTGCTCAAGGTTTGAAGCAAGTGAATGGCATTTACCGAATGTTTTTCCTAACCGTGAAAGAGTGCGAAACGATCGAAGCGAACATTTCTTCGACAAATGTGAGAGTGTGGCACGAACGTTTGGGCCATGTGAACAACGCAACGCTTCGTGATATGGTCAAGAACGGTACTTTGAGTGGTGTGAAGGTGTCAGATGTTGATGATTTTCTCTGTGAGGCGTGTCAGCTCGGGAAATCTCATCGTCTGCCATTTCAACAGGCCAAAGCTGAGAGGAAGTGGGAGGTTGGTGAGTTCATTCATTCGGATGTGTGCGGGCCAATATCGGAGGAATCTATCGGAGGGTCAAGATATTTCGTGAGTTTTATTGACGAGGCATCAAATTTTTGGACCGTTTATTTTCTGCGGTGCAAGTCTGACGTGTGCGAGAAGTTCATTGAATTCGAGAGACTTGTGAAGAATAAATTCGGTCGGTCAATAAAAGTTTTTCGTGCGGACAACGGGAAAGAGTATATCAATGAACGTTTCCGGAAAATTCTTGCCGAAAAGGGGATAGAAATGACGAATTCCGCCCCGTACACACCGGAACAGAACGGGAAATCGGAACGATTCAATAGAACCGTCGTTGAATCCGCAAGATCGATGCTCAAGGCGAAGGAAGCACCAATTTTTCTGTGGGCCGAAGCTGTAAATACGGCAGTTTACGCACGAAACAGAGTCACTTCGAAGAAGCAGCCGTTGAAAACTCCTTTCGAGATTTGGAACGGAGTGAAACCTGTCGTCAAGCATATGAAAGTGTTCGGAACCGTGGCTTATATGCATATACCGAAACAATTTCGTAAGAAAATGGACTCGAAGTCGAAGAAAGTTTGGATGGTCGGGTATCAAGGCGAGTCGGCGAATTATCGTTTGTTTGATCCTGAGTCGAAGAAAATCGTGGTGTCCAGAGATGTCGTATTCAACGAGTGTCCCGAAAAACTGCGCAAGGGTGATGAAGAACTTAAAGAGTTCATTTTTCCGGGAGAGACTGTTAAAGAAGTACGCGAAGAGGACAGAGAAAACGAGGCTGATCAGACGTTCGAGAGCGCTGAAGAAGACGAGGAACTTCCTGTGCAAGAAGACGATGTCGGGGAAGAGGAGTCGAAACCAAGGCTTCGTGATCGAAGCAAGATAAAGCCGACCCTGAGATTTCAAGCGAATGTTGCAGACTACGTACCATTAACCTACAATGAAGCCATGAAGGGACCTGATGCGGACGAGTGGAGGAAAGCAGTCGCAGAGGAATTGGCCTCTCATGATGAGAACAACACCTGGACCTTGGTTTCGAGAAAGGCGGAAATGAGACCGATTGATTCGAAATGGGTCTTCCGAATTGTTCGAGGCGAAGATGGTGAGCCTGTGCGATACAAGGCAAGGCTTTGCGCTCGAGGTTTCAGTCAGATCGAAGGCCTCGATTACACTGAAACATTCTCTCCGGTCATCAGATATGATTCGTTGCGGATTTTCCTCGCTTTGGCAACTCAACTGGACCTCGATATCACGCAGTTCGATGTGAAGACAGCATTTCTGTACGCGGAGCTGAAAGAAGACATCATCATGGAGGTACCTGTGGGAGTGAACGTTACAAGCAGAAAAGGTGAAGTGGTGTGCAAGTTGTTGAAATCGTGGTATGGCCTTAAACAGGCAGCACGTAGCTGGAACGAAAAACTAACCAGTGTCTTGAAAGGTTTGAATCTCGGTCAATGCGAAGGTGATCAGTGCATTTTTCGCGGTGTGATAAATGGGCATGAAGTGTTTGTGGCGATTTTTGTTGATGATGGCCTTGTAGCCTCAAAATCCAAAAATGCGCAAAAGACTGTGTTGGATGCATTGAGTGAGTCATTTGAAATGAAATTCGGAAATTCTTCGCGATTCATTGGGTTGCAAATCGAACGCGACCGAGAAAACAAGAGCATGTTTATACACCAGGAGTTGTATGCGAAACAAATCGTCGAAAAGTTTGGAATGAAGGATGCAAAGAGTGTTTGTGTGCCTGCTGATCCTCATTCGGTATTGTATCCGGTTGAGGATGAGTCGAAAATTTGTGAGAGAGTTCCATACCGGGAAGCTGTCGGTTCTCTTATGTTTCTGACTGTCGTGTCGCGGCCGGATTTGGCGTACGCTGTGAGTAGTGTCAGCAAATTTCTGAACAAACACGATGAGCAACATTGGCAAGCTGTGAAGAGAATCATCAACTACGTGTCGGGTTCTTTGGACTTTGGAATTCTGTATCGTGCGAGTGAGAATGGGCCGAGTCTCGTCGGTTATTCTGATTCGGATTTTGCTGCGGATGTAGAGTCAAGGCGTTCAACTTCCGGATTTGCGTTTATGTTTTCGAACGGAGTTGTAACGTGGGCGTCTCAGAGGCAAAGAATTGTAACGTTGAGTACAACAGAAGCTGAGTATGTTGCTGCAGCTTCTGCTGCGAAAGAATGTGTCTGGTTGCGAAAGCTGTTGTGTGAATTGGGTTGTAACGAGAAAGAACCGACAGTTTTGTATGTGGACAATCAGAGTGCTATAAGGCTTGTGAAAAACCCCGAGTTTCACAAGCGCACGAAGCACATAGATATTAAGTTTCATTTCATTCGGGAAAAGGTCAACGAAGGCCTGTTGCGAGTTTTGTATGTCCCGTCGAGTGAGCAAAAGGCAGATATTTTTACGAAGGCTTTTCCGAAAGATCGTTTCAGTTATTTGCGTCATAGTATTGGAATGATCAAACGACCAGAGCGCTCAAGCGGAGGAGCTGTTGAATAAAAGGGCTTTTCGCGCCCTGTGTCATACGCATGCGCGGCATCGAAATCGTCGCTCTGCGCGCGCATATCATCTGTCTGCGTCTAGAATAAGGAATTCAGTGTGGAATCCACGGTCGACTGTGACTGTCGATCGATTCACGTTTTCATTTAATAAAGCTATTTAATTCGAATAAAAACCGAATTATTCATTAGATTCAAATAGTTTTTGTTTTACTGTTCTCTAAACTGTATGCTAATATTGCACGTAATATTTCACTATTCAACATACTTCGTTCGAAAGTGTTTTAATTTCGTTCCTAAAAGTGCATTAAAAATGTTATCAAGAATGACTTCTCGTACAACTTTTTAACATCCTGTTTTCGCTCATTTATAATTAAATACTCTATAACTGTATCGAATTTCATTTTTTTAGTTCAGTTTGCTATACCGGATAAGGTTAGGGTGTATTGCGTTCGCGAATAACTAGACAAATATTTGGCAAAGACGAATAAGATCTAAATTATTCGCATTTTTCAGAGAGGACGAATTTCAGATTTAACCGGATGAGATCCGGATTAATCGCCTTCCTGAAAATCGTGAAAATTTCGGACTTAACCGGATTAATCGCATCCGCCAGACCGCACAAAACATGGACATGGCCGAACACGACCGGGCAAAAATCGGACTAATCGCATTCGTCAGACCATATAATACACGGTCATGACCAGACACAATCCGGATTCATCACATCCGACAGAACCTCCCTAGTAGCAACATAACTGCAGACTGGCGCAAGCTGGGCGCCATAAAAGGAAGAATCTGTTTGCAGCCTGACGCCCAGCTGGTTCCGCTTTGGCGTGCTGTTCTGGCACCAGAGTCTGGTATAGCAGATTCTGACTCAGACTGCTCATGATATACACCAGACAAAATTAAAATAACGTTAAATGGTACTAAATAGGTTTCTGTAATAGTTTTACACTATATTTCAGCCCTTTCTGGGAAAATATACTACGGAGACGTCACAACATTCCAGGAGACACACTGAAATATTAAAAACATAACCTGTTGTCGTATAAGCTTGCATGTTTGTTCATACTTGTGAATCGTTCAAATTTCCGATTGCTATAGATTTTCAATTTCATTATTTATATTCTACATTATAATTACTAGTGTTTAAACTAAATACCAGAATCTGGTTCCTTTATCTATCAGATTCTGTTTTTCGTCTGGTCTGATCTTTTCTCCCGCCAGTCTGGTCGACTAGGAGGGGCAGATGCTGAGCCAGATTCTGGCCTTTGTCATACAAGGCAGACGTTGCTACTAGGGCTACAAAACACGGACATGAACGGGCACCCAGCTGAAAATATGCACGTGGAAGTCCGCCTGAAAATTCACGTGGAAATCTTCGTGGCAAGCCACGTAGAAATACACGTGAATTTCTGGTGGTAAATTGAAACAGTTAACGTGGAAATTAGAGTGGAATTTCATAAAGAACTTTTACGTGGAATCGCACATGGAAATTAACGTGAAAACCCGAGTCAAATTGTATTATTTTTGCACACTGAATACTTTTGCCATGTAAAACTATTCGTGGATTTTCATGCGTGAATTTCCACGTGGAAATTTGCGTGAAAACCCGTGTCCACTTGTATTTTCACAACACTGAAAACTTTGGCACGTGGAAATCCTCGTAGATTTCAATGCGTGAATTTCCATGTGGAAGTTCACGTGAAAAACCAAGTCAACTTGTATTATTTTTGCACATTTTCACTTTTGCCCCGTATAAATATTCGTGGATTTTCATGCGTGAATTTCCACGTGGAAATTTGCGTGATAACCTGAGTTCACTTGTATTATTTTCGCTCACTGAAAACTTTTGGCACCTAAAAATCCTCGTAGATTTCCATATGTGTATTCCCACGTGGAAATTTACGTGAAAACTTGAGTTTACTTGTGTTATTTTCGCAACACTGGTAACTTTGGCACGTGTGAATCCTCGTAGATCTCCATGTGTGTATTCCCACGTGGACATTTACGTAAAAACCCGAGTTCACTTGTGTATTTTCGCAAAACTGGAAGCTTTGGCCTGTTTAAATCCTCACAGATTTCCATGCGTATATTATCACGTGGAAATTCACATGATAAGGCGAGTTCACTTGTATTATTTTTCCAACAGTGAAAATTTTGGCACGTGGAAATCCTCGTAGATTTACATGGGTTGATTTCCACGTGGAAATTCACGTGAAAACCCGAGTTTACTTTTATTATTTCCACTCGCTGAAAACTTTTTCACTGGTAAATCCATGTAGATTTCCTTGTGTGATCTTCTATGTAAATAAACTAGTCTGTGTCAACCTTTTTTTAAGTCCATCAATGCCAGATATACTTATGTCGATGCAGAAAATTGTTTCAGATATAATCTAGTAATATTAAAAAGAGAGGATTTATTAAATCATATGTAAGGAACGTTTAACAATTCTGTAATATATTCCAACATTTTGAGCAGAGTTTGAACATAGAACGCTTAAAATAAGTGATTTATAAATAATACGTATTTTATACGCAGTAGACTCGTTTTACATAGAACTCTATAAGAGACTTTCTATACATTTAAACACGTTGAATCGTTGAACTAGAACAATATTTGGAAACTCGTAATTTCTTTATAATCTTTCAACACTCGTGTTAATATATGATAAACTTAAATATCCTTGATTGTCAAATAATAATTTGCAAGTTTCAACATATAATTTTTCAATGTTTTTGTAAGTCTTTTTCAACTTATAAAAGCTGGGTCATTTCAGAATAGATCTTCTGTACGTGGTTGCGACCTAATTTAATAAAAAATTCATACTATTACATTATGTTGCTGTATGTTCGAAGAGTCAAATTTAATTATTCATGTGCTAATATTCATGTTCATTTGTAGAAATTAATTTTAAATGTTGGTGCGCACTGTAAAAATGGCTTTTTTAAGACACATGCATGATTTCAGCCCTTTTCGAAGCCTATGAAGCGGGGTTAAAGCTCTACTTTTTACTCCCTAGGGACTAAAAAGTTACGTCAGAGAGGAATAATGAAAATTACGCATCTACGAGCTCGCATTTCATGATTATCAGCCCATTCACGGTAAAAACTGTGAGGAAATTTTGGTTACTGATAATAGAATTTTTCGGTTATTTATGGAAAGTTACCATATACCTGTGAAATTACCATGAATGACCGAAATTTCCGGAAACTTATGGAAATTTTTAAAAATCAATTTTGGGATATCCATGGTAAGTTACCATATTTACCTGTAAAATTACATTCAATGACCGAAATTTTTCATAAATTTCCGGAAATTTATGGAAATTTTAAAACATGAATTTTGGGTAATTTGTGGTAAGTTACGATATTAACCTGTAAAATTACGATAATTCGCGGAGAATTTTCATGAATTTCCGGACATTTATGGAAATTGAAACAAATTTATTTTGGGTAATTCATGGAAAGTTACCATAAATGTTACCAAAAATCATGCTTCATTATACAAAATCTAATATGGAATGAAATCATGACTGTATTTCGAGAAATGTCTGAAATCATCCATTCGTTATAAAAATATCGTATGCGCCAACGGGAAGAGGCACTTTTTCTCGCTTCAAGTGCATAATATACAATTGCACTGTATCACAAAATGCATTTTTCTAGTAAGAATTCGTAATACATATAACTTAATTAAATCAAATCTATGTAGCTACTTATTGAATCGAACTGTGAACTGTGAACTGTGAACTGTGAAATTGACGAAATTTGAACTCTAATCGAAATATATCTAATACTTTAATGAAATACCTTGATGTACATCCTATAAAGTTTTTGGATGGGATCTCGTACGGTTTCAAGTTTATAATAATTTAAAAATCGCTTAAGGTTAACCTTTTTTTCTGGGTTCAAAATAAAAAGACAATAGGACTGAAGTTAGCTCTTAAAATTCGATATCTTTTCATTTTAAATTAAATAATTTTTCAAAATTTGAAAAATTATTCAATTTGAAAGGAAAAGATAATTTTTCAAAGTTTGAAAAATTATTGAATTTGAAGTGAAAAGATGTCGAATTTTAAGAACTAACTTCAGTCATATTGTCTTTTCGTTTAGAACCGAATAAAAAAGCTTAATCTTACGCGATTTCTAAATTAATATAAAATGGAAATCATACGAGATACCATCGAAACAAATTATGGGATGTGTAGAGTGTATTGGTCTAAAGATATCCTGAAAGTTTCCAATTTTTACAGCTTAGGAGATATTCGCCGGAGAAAAAGTAGAAATTAGGCTAGTTTACGATTTTCCACAGGCAGTTTTAAACATGAAGGCATTTAATTCCAACAATTTATGATAAAATTTACAAATATTAGGGAGATAAATTTTGAATAGAGTTCAAATTTCATTAATTTCACACAGTACTGCCTAAGAAATCTCAATTTTCAAATCTCAAAATTTGACATTTCGAAGCAATACTTTGTGTTTAATTGTACTATCAAAAATAGTATTTATATAAAAATACATCAGTGCCGAATGAAAGTTGAATTCAATAAATAACTATACAGATTTGATTTAATTAAGTTATATTACGAATTCTTATTAAAAAACTGCATTTTGTGATACAGTCCAAAAGCCATTTTTACAGTGCTCATCAACATTTTAATTTAATGTCTACAAAGGGAAATAAATATTAGCACATATGAATAATGAAATTTGTCTCTTTCAAAATTCAGGAACATATATTAATATCATTTTTTTAAATTAGGGATTACCCATCTTTAACATGTATATTCTTAATAATCTTTTAAGAGTTAAAATAATCTGATAAAATGAAATATTTTTGATTATCAAAGAATAATTTGTAAGTTTCAACTCATCTTCAGGTGATCCTCTATGAATCACTTTCTCTTATGGTTGGAGGATCTCTCACAGTAGATTGTGGGTATAGGATTTTCCTCAAGTACTTGATCCTTTCGCTTAGGTATCGCCCATGTTTGTGGTACTCCACATTGCGTTCGTTGGCGTCCAGATCTGTACTTCGCAGATAGTCTCTCAAGCACTCTGAAATGTAGAATAAAAAATATTTTATGAACTAAAAATGGTTACAAATTTTCAAGTCGATCGTGAAATTATTCTAAATCTTTATGCACTACTCATCAGAATTGTACATCCACCTGTTTCTCGATGTTTCTTTAAGTCTCTTATAATTTTCAAAAAATGAAAGATATAATTGTTGCTTTTTTAAAAAAAGTGTTAAACTGTTAAAATTCTAATAATATATTTTGATACATTTTTATTCGATTAATATTATCAAATCCTTTAAATGTTCTTATCCAGAAATCTTGAAATTTCTTAAAATCTCAGATAATCTCTTTATAAAATTTCATTCAAAATTTAAAGAACTTTTTTTTTCAGAAATTATATTCTTTTTTAATAATATGAAGACTTTTTTACCCGGTTCAATATCAAGAATAATATAAATCTTTTTACTTACTTTGCAGTGTTTCTTTTTTGCTCGGAGCTAACTCTTTCCTCGGTGATCGATTTGGCAGCTGGATAAGCGTCGGGTTATTGTTCCGAATGTATCGGTTCACCAGCACCGTATCAGGCCACAGAGCCTTAGCTAATTTTTTGCAAAATGCTCATGGATCGGCACATTGTAGTAATAGCTTCCAGGTTTCAAGCTTGATGGCCCATCCATTTCCTAAATGGATTCTCTTGACCTGTTGGATGTTTAAAAGTAGTCAATAAAAGTTTATTAAATGATTGAAAAAAAATTAAATAATTATATAAAGAGTTAGTTGACAGGCTAGTATGATACCAACTTTTAAGCCTTTTTCGCTAGTTCCAACGAATGTCTTGTAGCGCTCCATAGCTTTAATATCAAGCGAATCATCGGTAGTGAATGAATCTACAGAAAAATAGATTAACATACATAAAATCAAAGTTCACTTTGATAAGTACAGAGAATATTATTTGAATAGAAAATATTTATTGTTCACCTTCTTCATCGGAGTCTTCCATTACTATAGCTCTAATGTTGCGGCGACCTCCTTTTGTTTTTTTGATTCGTTTTGCAGGTTTGCAGTCTTCTCCTGAAAATTAAATAATTTTTTGGCAATTTTTCTCTAGTTATACAGGGTGACCCAGTACTCAACAAACATATTTGTATTTTTGAATTCTAACAAAAAAATGGCGTCGAAAATAATTATAAAAAAATTGTACTAAAGTTAATAATTACCGAGTTCCCAGCAAAAAAGAAAGTAGTGGAATGGAATGGAAGCTTCTAATGTGTCCCCTAAGGGTTTACATTACTCTTGTATTTCTTCCCTATTCCTTCACATACCCCCCCCCACCCACACTCTTACTTAGTGGTGGGAGGGGGACCTGCAGTTTAAGGTGGGTTCCGAACCACCAAGAGCAACAGCCTTAAGTACTTAGAGAACCTTTTCCTCTAGAGGTACCGGCCCCACGACTCTCCGAAGATGAACAACTCCCTTGCTAGGCAAGTGTTCACCGCATGGGCCACCGAGGCTCTTCCAGAGTGCGAGGCGGGAATCGAACCCGCAAGCCGACGGAGTGGGTCCAAAGCCTACGCCTTAACCCCCACGACCATCGTCCCACTTCAAAAAGAAAGTATTGATACGAATTGAATTGAAAAGACTAAGACACCCTGCAATTCCCGCTTTGCGACAATGACGCATTGGACCTATGGGCGGGTCGTGCATAAATTACGTAACACTTTTTGGGGGGAGGGGGGGTCTAGCTGAGTGTTACATAACGGTGAAAAACTACAGGGAAAAGTCGGAAAAAGCGTTACATAGGGGGGGGGGGGGGGGTCAAAATTGTCGGAAAATTGCGTTACGTAATTTATGCACGATCCCTATGTGTCAATGCATGTAAATTCGTGCAGACGGTATTTCAATTTTGAATCTTTCTATACGTACAAATACAGTGCAAAAGTCTAAAGCCAGCGAATACACTTCAATGCGTCAGCACGCAAACGCTTCAACATTGGTCAATGCGTCTGATTTATACATTTTAATCCGTAACAGGAAAACCAACATGCAGGGCATATAGCATTTATTGTAAATGTTTAGTAAATTGTCTCGTAGCTCAGTGGCGAGTACTCTGGACTGATACACGAGGGATTGCTGTTTCAAGTCTCGACGCATGCACTTTTTATTAATTTTTTTTCTGATTGACCTCGACCACGCATTCATACGAATTCACACGCATTCAATTCGCGCTGTCTCAATTCATCTAAATGCGTCTCAATGCGTTCGAACGAATCAGAAAACGGGATTCACGCGCATTACAAAAATGTTAATTCGCCCCAATCCGTATCAATTCTTCCTTTTTTGCTGGGTTATTAACAATTAAAGATTAATTAATCAGAAGAACGTGTTAGAAGGTCGACAGTCCATGTGCCATCGACAAGAGTGTGTGCATAAACAAGTTCATTTCGTATAATTTCTCCTCCGTTCGCGTTTGCAATAGGTTGTGACTATGGTGCAACTTCACACGTCAACGAGATACAAAAATGGAAAAAAATTTTTTCTACAATCAACCAAATTCGACAGCATTCTCATGAATTCAGTGGAATTCTCTTGAATTATCTAAAATTCTCTTAAATTCAGTTGCATTCTTTTAAGTTCGGTAGAACTCTCTTTAATTCAGAAGAATTCTCTAACGTTCGGCAGAATTCTGTTGAGATCAACAGCATTCTCTTGAATAATGTAGAATTCTCCTGAATTCAGTAGAATCTCCTTGAATTTATCATAATTATCTAGAATTCTGTAAAAATATCTCGTTAATTCAGTAGGATTTTCTTCAATTATGTAGCATTCTCTTGAATTATGTATAATTCTTTTAGATTCAACAGAATGCTCCTAGGTTTGTTAGAGTTCTCTTGAATTTAGTCAAATTATCCTGTTTTTTCTTTTGAATTCAGCAGAATATTCTCGAAATCAGCAACATTTTTTCAAATTCCAAACAATTCTCTAGAGTTAGGCAGAATCCCCTTGAATTAATCATAGATCTTCGGAATTCTGTATAAATATCTCATGAATACCGTAGAATTCTCTTTATTTATGCAGCCTCTTAAAATCTGTATAATTCTCTTGAAGTCCGTAGAACTCTCCGCAATTCAGTAGAATTCTCTTACGTTTGGCAGAATTCTCTTGAATTTAGTAGAATTCTCTTGAGTTCAACAGAATTCTCGTGCAGTCTGTAGAATTATCTTGAATTGAGTAGAACTCTCTTGGTTTTCGTAAAATTATCTTAAATTCTGTAAAAGACTATTGTATTCTGTAGAATTATCTTCAATTCTGTAGAATCCTCTTAAATTCTGTAAAATTCCCTTGAACACTTTTGCACTCAGTAAAAAATTTAAAAAACATCTAAATTCATTAGAATAAGCTTTGATTTATTTTGAATTCATTAGTTTTTCCAATTTTCATTGTTGTGAACGTTACAAGAAATATCAATGAAATTCCATTGAAAAAATGCGACACGCCAGAGTCATAATATTAAGAGGGCTGGGGACACCCGTGGGAATTCTAAGTTGAGTGTGCGAGAGAGACAGAAATATGATAAGCACGCCCAAAAAGGTGGAGCTTGTTAGTGAAAAAAAAATTTCGACAGCCAATCGCCGTAGGAATATTCTCAGGAACAAAGGGTACATCGGAAAAAAAGTGTGAAAAAAATTTCCTGCAATAGTCATTATCAGGGGACAGTCGGCCTGCGTCAGGCATTGTCTGGAAACCGGCACCCGTGCGGCGGGGGGTAGTTTGTCGAGCGGACGGTTTTTGGCATGGCGCGACCTTCCCATTGTTTGAGATTAGACACACCGTAGAAAAATCTAAATTTTGTACATTATCAATTCATTCAATTATGGGGCATTATTTCTCAACTGCCCCAACTTTAAAAGTCATGTTCTTTG
>CAKNXH010048398.1:0-12279 GCA_932178445.1 Andricus quercusramuli
ATTATTGTACTGCAATTAAATTCTCTTCATTGTAAAATCAGTTTTTGAATTTACTTGAAACTACAGTTTAAAATAGTAACTTGCAATACATTTACCAATTCATTTGGTAGTACCATTACCAATTCCTTTAGTAGATACAGTTACTAATTCATTTGGTCAGTTATTCCTACTTATGTAATTAGTAGATTTTTAACAAATTACCAGTAAACGCATTGGCACTATTCGAATTAGTAGAAAACTACTACTAATTAATAGTTTTCTACTAATTCAGAGTCAATTTAATTATATAGAATTTTTAATTAAATAAATAAATTTTCATTAAATTTATTAATAATTTATTAAATTAAATAAGTCGTAACAAAGTAATAATACTGGAAAGTGTTATTAGAATGAAATATTTCAATATAAATAATTATATAAAAATTTAATTTAATTCAAAAGAAATATTTTTTGTAAAAAATTCATCTATTTTCGTAAAAAGTTTGAAAATGTTAGTATATACTACTGAAAAATTGATCTACTTGGTAGGTAATGATTGTTGCTTGTTAAAAATCAATGTTTCTGTCACAACATTCATCATTTTAGTGAACGCAGAACAATATTTTTGTGATTTATGGTTGTGTCGAAAATTATCATCATCGGGTTGAAAATGCGACTGTTTTCGAGATAATTCGCCTATTTGGCTTACAAATTCAAGAAGTTTGTTTAAAAACTACTTGGTTGAAAGATTCACTTTTTGGTTGAAACTTTTTCTCCCTGGGCAGAATCCCGGTAAGAAGGCTTGAATAGAATATGATTGAAAAATGCAATTCCTGTGAATACCTGATTTTCCCTTCTTTTTCTTATATCACAAACATTATTAGAAAGAAGCAACTGCTATTCCTGTCAATACACTTTGAAAAATATAAATTTCTGAGAAATATAATAGAATTTAGTAGAATTATTAAAGTCATACTAACATTTATTTCATCTACATTGAATTCAAATTTTCAATTTATGTAATATAATTAATTGTTAATTATAATAAATTTTATTTTAAATTTGGGTATCACAGAATCTATATTACACTTAATTCAGTTCATTATACTGAAATTTAGGATAATACATTAGATATAAATCCAATGTTAATTTCTGGAATTCAAATCACTTGGTCTCTCCGAAGTGCAAACTTGAATTCATTTAAATAGACCCTTCCTAACTTATATTCCAAAAGGGATAATTCAAACAATTTTAAACACACATTTCTTGAATGAATTAGAGTGAATTATGTACGCTTCAATTCTATCCTGCTTTACGGAATACTGAGAGAAGCTTATAAGTTTTCATTTGGAGGACAATATTTAGTATTTGTATTTATAAAATATTTTTTGTTCCGTATTTCTTCAGTCATCAAATGTTCTCGTATATAATTTACTTTATATTTCAAACAAGATAGATGATTAGTACTGTTTCAGATCATATGTAATGTAACAATTGAAAATTGAAGTTCAAATAAAGCCCAATAATGATATTAGTTGATATTATGTATTGAACTGTATAGAATGTGTCGCAGCGCCACCTGGTGAAATATATATTGTGCAAGGAGCGTTCGCGACGCAGAAACTCTTCTCCTCATCACGGATTAGCTCTCGTGTAGCTGTTTGATGCTGCCTGACGGGGAGCACCTCTCTGGGAGCAAGAGTAGGCGGTCGGCAGTGGTGACCTCGAACACGATTTCTGACGTCGGTCCACATCTGCTAGCCTAACCGTTTGCTACGCGTTCGCGTGGTCCGAACGCGTTGAGAGCTGCCTAGTGTTCGGCTAGCCACGACCATTCCCTCTCTGCTCTCCACACGACTCTTCCTACGTCGGGTAGCGCGAACGGACCTTTAAGTTCCTAAGACTGGGAAAATATGAACAGGCGAGGAGTGCGTCAGGATCGCTTGGAGCGCTCGCTCAGTATTTCGCTCCCAGTCCCTGAGTAACACATATACTAGAAATTAATATTAATTAAGAATAGGTAATTGAATATAGTTTTCTGACTTAAGTATAACTTTTGCAATTTCATTTTACTAGAATCTTGTGGAATTGGAATCTTTTCTTATTTTCTGTATAGAAATGACTCCATCACACCAGCCACCGACAGTAAGGCACATCGGCTATATTGATGGAGTACTGCCGAACAATCACCGCGAAACATATGAAACACTTCTTAAATTATGGTCACGGCAATTGTTTCGCATTGTTACCAAACGTTATATCAATTTATGTAAGAAAGGACGGCATAGAAAAACTCTGTAGCCATTGTTACTCGCTCTTACCGGATTATATTAAAAACGAATACGAATGTAGATTAACGTGGCATTCAATAGGCGAAATTAATCATGTACAAAAATCTTGCAACATATGCCCCTTACAAATAATATATCCTCGCCGTCTTGCTCAGATATGTGTAGATTGTATAGAACAATACTTAGATTGTAAACCAGACTCAAAAGAAAGGGAAAATAATGAGGAAGAACAAAGGTGGCAAGAAGTACAAGTAGACAGCCATTTTGTATATTATGAACAAGAAAACAGTGATGAAGATATTAGTGATGAAGAAGGTAACCATTTTTTTGATATGGATTAAATAAAAATGGAATATATGGTCTTCTACTTGTACCTTCTTTTTGTAATATTAAGAAACTATCGGATATATACTCTTCTATCTTACTTTATATCATATTGTTTCAGTGCATGAGATTTATATTTAAATTCACATTCACAGAATATAACCTATAAAAACAAGAGTATGTATCCAATTTTATTATAAGAATTTTTTAATATAGTGGATAACTTATAATCAAAATATGTTAGTAATTTAGTTAACAATCTCATTTCTTTTAAAAAAAATATATATATAAAAAACTTTACAAATACCAATTAGTACCATGTAATAACTTAGATATCAGTAAATGAAAAGAGAAAGAAAATAAATTATACTTAGAATTACAGTAATAAATAATCAATATTTTTATAATTATGAAACGTTATTTTAGAATAAATCATTTTTCTATTATTAATACATAAGAAGCATATTTTGCCACATATAATTTATCACTATATTACTTGGAATGTTTCAGCAAAAAATGGAACCAGCGAACGGAAGAAACAATCCTATAGCACTTCGGTTAGCCCGAAACAAACTCTTGATGAAATATCTCAAGAATTCAATGTTTCTGTTCCCTTTTATAGAATAAATACCTTATTCAAAGGTACACCGCAACAATTATTCGAAGCGGAATGTAAAATAAGCAAAGACTCCGTTTATTATATAAAAATAGGAGAACCGACAGTTGACAAAATGGGAGCGAAGCATAATGCAGCTCGAATGATTTTGAAAGAGTTAACAGAAATTTGCGATTTTAATGAAACGGTTACAAATATTGAAAATAAAAATAAAATAAAATTGAGTAAGTGGACACACTCATGTGAAAGATGTTTTGAAAGGAAGCAAGAAATTGCTGTCGTCCAAAACGAAACAAAAAATATATAGAGTAAATCAAAAATTAATTTCTTCAATATGTGTAAATTTCTGTTAGACTCAATAAGATTCTAGTAATCAATGCAAGTTATTTTAATTTGAATCGTATATCTAACATTTAAATTGTTTGATTACACTAAATGTATGAGCACGTGAATGAAAGAACAAGTGAAAACGTAAAAAAAATATAAGATTTTAATAATTGACATAAGACATTTTATTTTAAATTATATATTTAATGTTCAAATTTCTATTAAAAAAAAAAAAAACACAAACGAAAACTGTACAAAAACATTGTAGTAATTAACGTAAAATATTTTCCTTTAAATTGTATACTTAATGTTTTAATTTTTAATTAGAATTATTGTAAGTGTATTCGAATGAAGAAACGAACGAAAAATATAAAAATATTTTCAGTAATCGATGTAAGAAATTTTATTTTTTGAATTATATATTTTCATATGTGAAAATCTACGAGACAAGAAAAGTAAAACGAAAAGAACCTATAAAACGAATTTACAAAAATAGACCATATCTTTCCCTTTTTCTTCCTAATTATAACTATTAGGTTAAGTTTTGACGACACCTTTAATTATACATAGAAAGTTAAAAAATATATAACAATTCAATTTTTTTTTAAGAACTAAATTTTTCCAAATTTTCTTTTTCAAATTGAGCATTGTTTTTGAACATATTTCACTTCACTCATATGTTCAAAAATTTAAGGGGGGAGGTGTCACGTCCTGTGACGTAATATAACTATATTATTTATACTTATATATTCAATAATCGCTACATTTGTACTTATAATTTATATTATTAATTATGATACAAAAGGATTATGTACTTATAAAAATGCACAAACTCGGTCATATACATTTTTATCCATCATGATAAAATAAATAGTCTGAACTCCGCAGTAATACCACGCAGTTTAGAAATCTTCACTTTCTATACACCGTTAAATACAATGACTTTTCACCTACAAATTTCCGAACTCTCCTCATAAAAGTCAGCCACGAAAACATTAAAGAGGGTGGCACAATGACCAGCTCCTTGGACTCAAGAAACGACACCCCGTGTACTACGCCTTCAACTATAGACACCTGGACATAGTGACTTGATAGAATAACTTATTGTCTACAAATCTCCGAACGCAACTCATAAAAGTCAGCCAAGAAACATTAAAGAGGGTGGCACAATGACCAATTCCTTGGACTCTAGAAATGTCACCCCCGTGCACTACGCCTTCAGATATGGACATCTGGATATCAATTGATTTCAATTGTTACGTCCCCTCGCCGTCAAGTTTTTGGTTGTTACCACAATGGAATCTGGTGTATATAAACCCAGGATCAGAATCAGAACATCAGTCTATCTACAAATTTCAAATCGGGCGGAAGCTCTGCTAAAAAGTCAGTCTATCTACAAATTTCAAATCGGGCGGAAGCTCTGCTAAAAAGTCTATCTAAAAATTTCAAATCGGGCGGAAGCTCTGCTAAAAAGTCAGTGTATCTTCAAATTTCAAATCAAGCGGAAGCTCTGCTAAAAACTCTAAATTTATCTCAAATTCGAAATCGGACGGAAGTTCTGCCCCAGAGCACATTCTCCAAATAAATACAGACAGACTCCGGGTATTTGGAAACCTCTTTCCAAGTAGTCGAAATTAAAACTCGTGAAAAATAAAAGTAAAGTCAGCGTAGTGCTTCGGAAATTTCAATCGAACTGAAGTCGATTGTAAATTTCAAAATCCCTTTAAAGCCAGTGAAACTAAACCCCAAGATTCCTTGACAATCCTATTGTCAAGTTATATTACCCTAACTACCTGCTGGGGACCTGAGACCACCTGCTCCCCAATATACTCCTTTGACGAGATACTCATTGTCAAACATCGGAACGGAGAGCCACCTGAAGGAAGATCAACGTTACCGTAGGACGGTAATAAACGGCACCACCAGTACCAGTAATTTTCCCATTCAACTAGAAGGGAAATCCAACCATTGACAAAACCGGTTTATCGAAGAATCTTCCAATATTCAGTGAATCCCCAAAGTTACTCGCCAAGTTTGAAAGAGCACAAATTGGATTATTTATATTAGGTAAGTTTTTATCAATGAGTTAATAACTCACAACATTTAAATTTCTCTTTTAAAACTCGTCATTAAGATCTTCCTTTATTTCAAGGTGGAAATCTGGATGAGGAGTTTCGCTGCCCGAGAGTTACCAGTGCTAATTCACATTTTAATGAAAACAAAGTACAACAAGTTAAATCAAAATCAACTCATTAAAAGCAAATCCTTTTCTATTTTTTCTTAAACAATTAACTTCAGCTATCTCTCTTTCATTTTGTAATTTCTTATATTTAATAAACTCAAATATTATATCTTAAATGTATTTCAATTAATTAGTAGATTATTGTGTAGTTATCTCAACCTTCGGAAGTTATTCTCATCCCTGTTTCGAAAGTCTAGATTTCGTTCAAAAACGAGAAAACCTTTTAATTAATTATTTTTAACAGGTAAGTTTGTTCCCTTCAGGACGTAACACGAGAATAAAAAAGTTGTTTTGATTCAAGACGAATCGATTGATCTATAATAATAATAATAATACACTTTATTGAAGATTAGGGAAGTTATGCTCATTGATAATATCTGAATCATCAGTTTTAAACAGAAAAACTTTTTTCATCGACGTAATTCAAAGTTGACGCATGAATAGAAAAGACTTTTTGATCATAAATTTTCAAAAAGGGTAATTCTGACGATTTTTGTAAAGAAATCATAAAGCTGGGAAAGTGATAGTGTGCGACAGAACTTTTCCTTTCCCTTTTCCAGCTCAAAAAATTATTATCTCGAATACAAGATTTGAATCGTCTGATTTGTCTTTGTACTTAAACAATTTTTTGTATCATTTTGTAATTCTTCATTTTTTGTAAATTTCTATTTTCAAATTGAGCAAAATGAAGACTTTGGTTTGTCTATTATTGAAAAAATAGCTAATGCTTCCTCTATGAGAAAGCAGATACATTTGCTAACGGGAAGCAAAGTGCTCGTTAAATGACCACCATATAATTCTAAATACAAACAAAGTGGAAACACTCGAGATCGAATTCACAGCTCGTTTAATAAAAGTAAGGTTATATTCAATAAATGTTGACAAGAATAACTGTTGAAATAACACCGGCACACAAAAAAAAAACCCTTTTCTGTTCTACAGATGCGACACATATATTCCCATGTATTTTGACCCGCTGAGCACGAATCCGTGGTCCGTTTGACCCCAGCACATCTGGGTCAAGAGCATTTGAAGGTCAAATGGACTGAAAAGTCATTTGTGTGAAGATAACTACTATAATTTATGGTTTTTGGGTCGCTGAATCCGGATCCGGGGTCCATTTGGACTCAGCGAGTCAAGGTCAAGGTCATTTCAAGGTCAATTTCGTTCGTTCCTCTAAAAACAAATTTCTGAATGCAAATTCTGAAAGAACGGAAGATTTTACTTCCAGATATGTATGTTTTTATATTTTTGTGATGACCTCTAAGGTCATGTTAAGGTCATTTTATTTAAATATATAGATGATTCATATGGGTAAATGGTAAATGGGCTATATGGGACTAGACTACCATACTTATATATTGTGGGGGTCGCTAAGTCTGAATCCGAGGCCTGCTTGACCCCAGGGTGCCAAGGTGAAGGCCAGATCAAGGTCATATCAAAGTTAGATCTGAAGAAAAAGGTATCATTGTTCCAAGATTTGACTTTTACATGTTTTAAGGGTCGCTGAATTCGAATCTGAATCTCCTTCAACCCAACGAATCAGGACTAAACGAGAGTTGCGGTATGGCATTTTGAAATAGCGTTTATTCTTCCTTTCGCCTATAACGTTCTCTTTTATTATCAAAGGATCTATGCAGTGGATTTCTAGTTCTCTTCGAACTATCACCATCTTCATCGCCAGGTACTTGATCTCTCTTTAGGAGCCAGCAGTAGTCAGCCAACATATTCACGTCCCATTTTCCTTGCCATCGAAGTTCAGCGTCTGTTAGATCTTGATGGAAACGCTCCCCTTGCTCTTCGCTGTAATCGCCTAACTGCTCAGGGAAATAGCTAATATGAGAGTCCATGAAATGAAGTTTGAGATTTATCAAACATCCCAAGCGTCGATAGTTCCTCACCATATTTGCTACGATTGCTTTGTAGTCATTACTTCTGTAATTTCCTAAGAAGTTTTGAGCAACATCTCGAAAACTGAGCCAAGCAGCTTTTTCTAAGCCTGTCATTGTCTTGATGAAATTTTCGTCGTAAAACATTTTACGGATCTGAGGTCCATCAAATACTCCTTCTTTCAATTTAGCATCACTTAATCGAGGAAATTCATTTGTCAAGTACTGAAAACATGTTCCTTCTTTATTCAAAACTTTGACGAATTGTTTCATAAGTCCAAGTTTAATGTGCAGAGGCGGAAGCAATACTTTTGATGGATCAATTAAAGGTTGTTGAAATACATTATGATTTCCAGGTTCAAGTTGTTCTCTTATTGGCCAAACCTTCTTCTTGTAATGATTCATGCGATCCCTGCTATCCCACAAACACAAAAAGCAGGGATACTTTGTATATCCTGATTGTTGACCAAGGAGAATGGTTATGATTTTCAAATCACCACAAACTTGCCACTTATGTTTGTCATATTCAATTTTCTCCAATACATATTGGACGTTTTCGTAACTTTCTGTTAATTTTGTTGAATGCGCTATTGGTAGACTTGCGTACTCATTTCCATTGTTAAGCAGCACTGCCTTAAGACTTTGTTTTGACGAGTCTATAAACAATCTCCATTCTACTGGAACGTAAACATCCTTTTTTAGTTCATTCATCAAACCGCTAACGGCTCTGCAATATACCAACATACCTTCTTCATCTTTATTGAAGTACTGACGGAACTTCTTTTCTCGATTCCTGTAGAAAGATGACTTCGTCCCCTGTTCTACCATTCCACGGCTCTTTAACTCAGCTGCCATATATTCAGAAGCATCTTTAGGAAGACCCATGCTCCTGATGAAATCGTTTAAACTATCTTGGTTGAATGGTCTTATAGTTTCATTTTTTTGCTTTCTCCGCAATTTTGGCACATATTCTTCATTTTCATGATCTTCGTATGAGCAATCATCAGATTCTTCTTCACCGTCTAACATAACCTCTCTATCTGTCTCTTTATTTGTCGAAGCTTCATTTCTCATTGAGCTCGTATCCATATTTTCGATAGCAGACTCTTGACTAGATTTTGCAGTTATGACAGAAGACACTATTGCATAAGATATTCTTGATTTGTTTTTAACGTTGAATACTTTAACTTTTGTGTTGCAAAAATAACAGTCTTTTTCTGATTGAGGTATTGACCATATTACCAGTGAGGAGTATTTTAACATTTTATTGTTTTTCACTTCATTCCAACGTAAAAGCATAGTGTAACAAGCACTGCAAATGCTATCTGGAGCAAATGTTTCATTTTGAAGGGAAAATTCTCTCTTATAACATTGACGATATATGCCTCTACATTGCTCATTCATTGACCTACCGCAAGTGATGACCTCATACTTTCCACAAACGTAGCAAAAAACATTTTTATCGCTGTTGCAGTCATGGCTAGTAAAAACATGATTACTTGTTGTAGCTTTATATTCTTTATCAGTTGAATCGCCAACCAATAAAGGGTAGCGGTAGCTGGATGACGACGATTGCGGGCCCGTTTCCTCACCCTGACCAACCGCCGATACTGGGCGTCCAATACCCTGCATCGCACTTTCTCTCGTGCCAGCCATGACGGCACAATGCCTTAACCACAGGGCTTAGCCGAAAAATGAAAAGCAAGAAAAAAATCCGTTTTCCGCCGTCACCACGTGGAGCACAGAAAAAACTTCGGGTAAATGGTGTTGCAGGTAACTTCGTACAGAAACTGCCTTTTGTTCTCATAAAAGTTGTCACCACCGTCTTTAAAATTTGAAGCCACTAGCTTTGCTCGCTCAAGTGAAGTTAGCTGATCATTGGTGTAACAGGCAAATCGGATAAGGGCGGCTTCATAAAAGATCACTTGCCGAATCGTTAGAGCTGTCAAAAGTTCCTTACAAGCGTGGGTAAAAGCAGAAAAATATCGAGACGCCAGGGAAAGTTTACCCACATGTAGAAGTCAAATTTTGGATCGGTAACACATTTTTCTTTCGATCTAACTTTGATGTGACCTTGATATGACCTTCACCTTGGCACCGTGGGGTCAAGCGGGCCTCGGATTCAGACTTAGCGACCCCCACAATATATTAGTATGGTAGTCTAGTCCCATGTAGCCCATTTACCATTTACCCATATGAATCATCTATATATTTAAATAAAATGACCTTAACAGGTCGTCACAAAAAAATAATAACATACATATCTGGACGTAAAATCTTCCGTTCTTTCAGAATTTGCAGTCAGAAATTTGTTTTTAGTGGAATGAACGAAATCGACCTTGAAATGACCTTGACCTCGACTCGCTGAGTCCAAATGGACCCCGGATTGGGATTCAGCGACCCAAAAAACATAAATTATGGTAGTTATCTTCATCCAAATGACTTTTCTGTCCGTTTGACCTTCAAATGCCCTTGACCCAGATGTGCTGGGGTCAAACGGACCACGGATTCGTGCTCAGCGGGTCAAAATACATGGGAATATATGTGTCGCATCTGTAGAACAGAAAAGTGTTTTTTTTTTTGTGCCGGTGTAATTGATATATATGGCGCATTCTCCGTGAAACCAGCCACCCCCTCCTCACACTTTGATTTTTGAAATAAATGGACCCTATAGGGCTAGAAATTTTCGCCGAAGCTTCTTCTTTTTAGTGCCGCATGGTACTTTATGATTTTCAGAATGGCGGACCAACAATGGCCGTCACAAGAAAGAAACTGCTGAATTTAATCTCTTATTTTTGATCTGATTCTTACAAAAACATCATTTTCACTCTTGCAATCTACTTTTCAAGGGTTTTCATGGTCACTGATTACGAATTTTGTATTCTTTTTGATAATTCCAAAATTTCGAACCCCAAGATGGCCGTTGAAAAGTGTAAAAATCATTTTATTCCATTAAAGTACGAGCTGGGTATGCAATAAAAGGTTTTCGTGGTCGCTGATTACGAATTTTGTATTAGTTTATAAAAATTCCAAGATGGCGAATGCGAAACGGCCGCTGAAATGTGTAAAAATCATCTTATGTCATACATTCTGTAGTGCTACTAACAGTATCCAAAAGATATAGCATTGATTTGTGTGTTTATATACCGTCGACATTAGCGTTACCCAATGTGCACCACGAGGAGGTTGCGCGATATGTCTTGAACATCACTTGGCCCTGAAAAGTGCCGGTTTATATATTTGAAGTTTCTTATCTGATTGTTTTTACTTTGTTTTTACTTTGTACATTAGCAATTTTATTCCATCCTTTTCCTTTGAATACCTTTTAATTTATACATTTTTCCTGCAATCAACGGTAAACCCATGGTGCTTAGAAATTTCTTATCAAAGTAAAACATATTGATTTTTTAAAAATTTTTTCTACTCCACTTAGAACGTGCTTCAGATGTTAATATTGAATCATTTGGCTTTGCACTAAGACTTGCTGTGTAAGCTTCTCTTTTAAAGTTTACGCCTAGACCATCGTACGCACTCCTGCCATGAGCAGCTGTAAAGTAATGACACTCAGCTTCAATATTGAAATGTTCCTTATGAAAAACCAAATTCGCCATCTGGAATCTATTTTTAAAGTGTTGCTTAGCTTCGTCACTTACATAAATAATTTTTCATCATAGCTCAATCGAAAATTCGATTTTCGACCCGCTCCACAGGCGTCGAAAGTCGACTTTTCGATTATCGATATGATGAAAAATAGTATGCATGACTCGGGCCGAGGCAACGATTTCACTCGTGTGATATCAGCCCTCGCTTCGCTCGGGCAGCTAACTTCACACTCGTGAAATCGTTGCCTTTCGACCCTCGTCACGCAATATACTATTTGATCCAGAACTGCATGAAATTCAGAAGCAAATGACAATGTGTGTGACCGTCTTATGTTTCCAAGGGAAACGATGGAATAAAATGGTCAATGTACGAAGACAAGTAAAAACAACCAGATAAGAAACTGCAAATATATAAAACGGCCCTTTTTAGGGCCAAGTGATGTACAAGACAGATTGCGCAACCTCCTCCTGGTGCACATTGAGTAACGCTAATGCGGACAGCACATAAACACATAAATCAATGCTATATTTCTGGATACTTTTAGTAGCACTACAAAATGTATGGCAGCTTGAATCAGAAATCAGCGACCCCGAAAACCCCGACCCCATTCGCCATCTTGAAATTTTTCTAAACTCATACAAAATTCGTAATCAGCGACCACGAAAACCCTTTATTGCATACCTAACTCGTACTTTTGTGACATAAAATTATTTTTACACATTTCGGCAGCCGTATTGGATTAACCATCTTGGAATTTTCAGAGAAGAATACAAAATTTGTAATCAGTGACCCCAAAAACACTTGAAAAGTGAATTGCAAGAGTAAAAATTATGTTTTTGTAAGAATCAGATAAAAATAAGAGATTAAATTCAGCAGTTTTTTTCTTGTGGCGGCCATTGTTGGTCCACCAATTAGAGAATCATGACGTACCATATGGTACTAAAAAGTAGAAGCTTCGAAGAAAATTTTAAGCCCTGTAGGGTCCATTTATCTCAAAAATTAAAGTTT
>CAKNXH010048401.1:0-15273 GCA_932178445.1 Andricus quercusramuli
TCCTCATACCGGAGCTCAAGAATGCCAGTATAGCCACTCGAAATTAATTAAGTTGATTTGGCAGTGAGTTGTTGGAGGGAAAAGCAAATCTTTATGTTTGCAAAAGAAACTTGGTTCTCAAAGGTAGAACTTTGCATTTGTAAAATTAAATTTACCACGAACAAGAGTGGAATAGAAAAAAAACTGTATTTTAGAAATCATTAAAATCAGATAGGAAAATGAAACAACATTCTGGAGGACAAACATGGCACCAATTTTGCACGGAATGGCGTTTCATTTAAAAGAATAAAAGTAAAAGTAAATAAAATTGGTACTCAGTCCTTCTAGAGGGAGGGAAAGTTTATAGGATCGTCTTAATTAAGTTTGAGCAAAATCATGAGTGCTCTTAAAATTATTTAAGCCACAATTAAAAATTGGTAGTTGCGTAAGAGAACTAATAAAGGGAACAAAATTGGATTATTCAGGCGTGATAGGTCGTTCGAAATCCTGCAAGCAGGAATCTAAAAAGGATACACTGCATATGAGAAAATTACATTTCAAGAGAATTTATAATTGAGAACTGTTTCAAAATTAAAGGCTTAAAATTAGAAAAGATTGAAGTTCACTTTAATGTAAATTGGGAACCTCAAATTAAGGATAAAGTTTTTTTTATATCATAGTGGCTAATAAATTAATTCGTTTAAGGTTTATCGTCCTTACAGGATCGGTACCGACGTGCATACTCGGCACCAACTTCCTGATTAGGACACAGCAAATCGTCGGACGATCCTAATACCCATGAAGTAATCTCATGAAAGGAGAACACGATACAAGTAAATTAAGAACTTAAATTCATGAAAAAAGGGGAAAACGTTCTCACATCCAGGCGTCATTGAAATACCGATAAAATTAATGCTCATTAAGCTAATGAATAATGTTACAACGTATTGATTAATGCTCAATCTGAGATTTGAAATCGACTACAAAGAATAAAACTACAGCAATGCTTAAGGTAATCTTTTTATAATTTCGGCAGGCGACGCAATGGCAAGACTTAGTATCAAGTGACTCCGGTTTCTCAAGCCATTGCCGAGCTTGACCCCTTTCTTTTAAGAGCTCTCTTTCTTAATTAATTTTTTTTGCGTGTTTGAGTAAGTCGAGTCAGTGCGCGACCGTGGTTTTGTGTCGAGTTTAGCTGCTTGATGGGAATCTGCGTTTGAATAAAAAATGGCGCTTACAATTTCCGCTGCCTTTGGTCACATCTAACCTTCCATCTATTAGGCTTCCGTCTTAGAGCTCGTCAGTGTCACACGCGTTGGAAATTTTCCGGAACTAGTGATTCAATTGTAAAGTTGTTACACAACAAAACCACCAATGTTTGAAACAATGGTGGTCTCGATTTTTCTGTCGTTCCTCCCAAAGAATGACGGCTCTCAGTCCTTTTTTCCTCCCGTAGTCCCACTTAACGATCCTCGCTGTAGGATCGGAGTGCGTTTAAAGTTAACATTTATTATCGTCGAATTTAGCTAAATCTGATCTCTTCTCACGATCCTCATTGTAGGATCGGAGAGTATGGACTTTCACTAAACTCAACCCCACTCACGATCCTCGTTGTAGGATCGGAGTGCGTTTAAAGTTAACATTTATTATTGTTGAATTTAATTAACTGATCCCTTCTCACGAACCTCATCGTAGGATCGGAGTTCATTAACTTACGAATTTATCATCGTTACCCTTTCTCTCGATCCTCACCGTAGAATTGGAGGACTCTGGCTAATTTCTTCCCTCGGGGTCTCTGCTTCTCTTTCTCTAGGTAGAACCACCCCTCAGGAAGCCGAGCCAGAACAAGCGGCGGGCCGAGCTCCGACGTCAGATTTACGCAGAGCTTCACAGATACCCGACGGCGGGATTATGGTGGCCCCAAAACGGCGTAGGAAGCCCAAGAAGAACCGGGAACAGCCCCCCTCCTCTAGACCTGATCCAGGACTCCCACGAACCTGCACCCCGCCAAAGAATCCGGACACTGACTCCGTCCCCCGGAACCTAGGGACGTGCCGTTGGAAGAGGCACTTGAGTTTTTCGGGGCCTTATCCCCCCCGCCAGTACTCCTCTCTCCACTCGCGGCCACTTCGACCCGGCCTCAACTAGACGACGACGATGTCCTCGAGCTGAGGACCTCCCCAATCCGGGCCTCACCCCTCGACTCCCAGAAACCCCCGCTGGGAAACCAGGGCGGGCTTCAACGTCTCCAGCTGCCTCTGGGCGAAAACGCAGGACCCTCCGGACTTCCAAGGGCGAAACTGCGGGACCTACGAGTTACCCTCCTCCGGGACCCTCAGCTGGAGCCCCCCTCCGCGAGGGACCGAGTCACCCAGGTCTGGGCCAGCTCCCACATCGGCATCCCTCATCCAGGGTCTTCAGGACAGACTCCAGGGGCGAATCTCTGACTACCATGGTAGAATCGGGAGTTCAAAATTTAAGTGAGAGGTAAGTCAAAATTTACCCTGTCACAAAATTTAAAGTTATATGATATCTTATTGGAAGCTTTGAAAATAGTGAATCCAAGGCTAATAAAACCGTTAAAAATTAAACAGGCGATGTTCGCAGAGCTCCCTCTCGCTGCCGGTCAAAGTACTATGAGGAAGTTTTGTAAATGGACTCATGCCAAAAGTGTCGAGCTTCTAACTCTGATTAATTCTGTCTCTCTATTCTGTCGCTAGGACTCATGACGTAGATCCAGCGGAACGAGCGAACCTGCCGGAAGAATCAACGGGGCGTTGCAGACCGCCACTCTCGTTCTTCGCCTTTTTTGGTACAGTTGTGCCTACTTGACTTGTCTCACAGAGCTTGATAAATTATTGTTAGACTAATTGATTATGGAGTTTAAAACGCTGAATATGTATCTAAAGTAAAGGAATGTTCTTTTTGGTTCGGCAATCACTTTGGCGGGATTTCTAAACGTAATAATTGTTGAGCATTTTTGAAGAGAAATACCGCTCTCTGTGCGCCATTTAGTATTATAGAGTCACTTCAACGTCCCATGCGTGGCTGAGCATGTCAAAGCAATCCCGAATTTTCAATTCTTTCAAAAACTTAATAGCTTCTACTAGTTTCTCACTGAGCAATAGGCGTCTTAGCAAATTTTTCTTCCACAGTTTTTTTGTCGTCACGATTAACCCCTGACCTACGGAGAGAATCAATGCCGTCACAATTGGAGGTACATACGACTTCAAACTTTTCGTTTATCGCGTTTAGGTCATCCAACCTCAGGTAGGATGAAGCATTATCAAGGGATAAAACCTTTACCGTTATTCCATACTTTCTTTGGTATTCTAAAACTCGAGAAATAAACTCATTCTTGTACCAGAAAAAACTGTTCGTTGTTTAGAAATTAGGTAAATTATGCCGTTTGAAATATACTTAGACTACTGTGCGCAAGTTTGCGACCACGTCTTTTTTGATGACTGATAATGTTCTCTTAATTTTAATTATGTCAGAGCTAAAATTTGTTCCCTATAAAGGGTTGAATGCTCTCAAAATTCTGTATAGAGTGAGCCCAAGATAAAGCCAATTTGTCTTTTTTTAAGTAGATATTGCAAAAATAGTGTAAATTTCAATGTATTCTTAAATGTTCGGTTGCTTCCGTAATAATCAATATTTAGTAATTTTCTTGTGCTGATCTTAACCTTCGGTCCCACCACCTATTTTTTCGATCGAGATCCCTACACTGGGTCAATTTGACCTTCGCACTTTTTGATCGCGTACCATTTTATACCAATACGTCCGATTGGATTGAAAAAATTCTCAGATATACTATAACTAATTTAAAATGCATTGGTATATGGTATATTGGTATATTATAACCATGATGTGCGTGACCTGTGGTTCAGCAGAAAAAGAACATATCCACCCCTAGTGTAGCACGAGAAACAAGGCAGGACAAACACTTGGAGAACACTGTTTCGCACGGTAGCGGGTACTTTCTGTCAGAATCACATGTTCATGAAAGGGCTAAAGGATCATTGTTGTCGAACCACAAACGAGATGTGCACCTTACACTACGCGCGTTGATATCTTTAAAAGAGACCGGCGGATCCCTAGGGCGACATACATGCCCGACAGCTGCCACCCGACTGCCAACTCCTACCAAAGGGAAAGCGCCTGAAACTCAAAGAACAGAGAAAGAGACCTTCAAGGAGAAAGAGCATTGGGCGAAAACCATTTGATTAACAATGAAACCTTGAAGGTCACTCAACCAAGAAAAACAACATCAAATAAATTATTAACACCGTCACGTCTCGACATAAATGAAGAAATGAAAGAAGCAAAGCAAGATTCACTACCCGAAAAATCTAAGAATAAATATGAGCTGGCCTTCGAAACATAACAAAACAGAAGAATGTTCGGACAATGATCATCATCATTATCAAAAAACATTCACTTCATAGGATTTTCTCGCACCATTTCGGTAAATGGTTATCTAACGCTCACTTTTCAGGGGGCTCTACAGTCTTATAACATGGTGATTTCGAATAAATTATCATACATCACTCTCAGGGTTACACGTCTTCACGTGGAATACGATTTTCGCAAGGACGACAAGAAAAACCATGACCAAACATTTCGGCCATGGTTTTACCACTCGTCCTGAGAACGAAAAATAAGCTCCCCATGTAAAAACGCGCCTAACCCTATTTGTGATGTAATATACTATTAAGTACATAAAAAGGCACTTAGTGGTTCGGACCCAATAAACACCAGTTCACATATAAATATCCCATGAACACAAAAGTACCAACAAACCAGGTTTTTACCAAGTGCTGGACTCAATAATCAGCGTTTGACAAATACAATATAATATAATATTGTATCCTTTGTAATCCCATGTAATTTTCATGTAATCCCATACTATCTCTAAGCATATTGAGCGATCTTTATACAATCTCGTGCGATAATTTGCTATCCTATGTAATCCTTTTCAATATCCCATTCAATCAGAGAAGGTTCTTTAGAACCCGAGACGGCTGACGACACGAAGGGAAGAAAAGGTGTTTCGCGAAAAGATGAATCCTCTCCATACGCACTTCGTCGTACCGCTAGGAGACTCAGGGAAAAAACGAAACTACCTCATCCACAAAAAAGGCAGCAACCACCATAAATACTACGCGAAACTCAATACAAATGCTGAATATCGAGACATCAACTTCAGCGATTCAGCTCAAATTGTTCGTTCATGAAAGGTTAAGTGAAAATATACTCTTTTCACTTCAAACAAACTTGGCAAATCCGAGTTCAATACTACAGCAACAACGATTCAAAGCTTCTGCAGACAATATTAATTGGTATGCATACTATTGACAACTACTACCGTAAACTTCCAAAACTAAATCCGAAATAGGCATTTCGGCCACTCTGCGAATTTAAGACATTCTTGAACACGATAAAGCGTGGAGGAACTGTGATTAACTCAGATACTACAGAGATTAGCTGCATTTTGCAAATAAGCGGCGAAATGAATTTATTTTCAAGACGTTATGAGTTTTTTCGTCAATGAAAGCAGTAAAATAATTTCGCAAAATAATTCCTTAATTATTTAAATAATACCTATTTGTACGGGTATACTGTTTACCTAAAAAAAGTAGGAAGATAATTTTATTTTACAACGTTTTCGACAGATTTTAATATTTTTATCTGATAATTTTGTTTTCTAAGAATTTTTTTATAACTGAATAAATATAAACCTGGTTAAGGAAATAATTTAAACGAATTAAATTTGTCGAAAATTTAATGCAATAAAACATTTCTCCTCCTTCTTAGATAAATATACACTTGAACAAATAAGTATGACTTTTTCCGTTGGGTTATTTATTTATTTAACTTTAGAGAGATGTTTAACTTACCCTGAAATGCTGGCCATAAAAGAAATGTAAATATAAGTCTAAAGATGGTTTGTTAGGGTTGGCTCCTACAAACTGCAGGACGATGATATCGTCGCTTTTTAATTTTATACGATATGCAAGGGATCAGGTTAGAAGCCGGAGATGATAAAACAGAGCTTGAACCATAACTTTTCAAATCTGACAGAAATTTTTATCAAGTATGTTCGAATGATACATTATGACAGGAAGACAATACAAATGATAATGGCTGAGCTTACCATTAATACTACCAGTCGAAATGGCAATGTTTGAATTGAAAAGGAAGGCCCTTGCAGGTATTTTCAATTTTCAGACTGGGCTGAGATTTTGACGTTTTTCGAAGTGTATTCAAAGAATATACTACAACATTGTACTTTTTTGTGTTTGGCAGCAAGCGCATACATACGAGCACACAAAAACATTTCACTTCACAAATTCACCTGCTACTGCATTGATGTATTTCGAACAATCTTATGCTTCAGCGATTCATAGCAAGGGTACATCAGGCAGGGATTTTTGGTAAAGTGCGAAATTAGGATGGGAGTGAAAAGGGAATTGCACTTGCGACACAGGAACCTTGTCAGCATTTAAATTTAATCAGAAATTCTGAATCATTTATTTTATAAACATTTGAATCAAAACGATTACAGGTCGAGGTTTTCAATCAGAAGAAGTATCCTGATATATATTATCCCCAACCTTAATTGCTGATCACAGTGCAAATCAAAACCCCATATTCAGCTGAATGTTAGTGGCATAATAGGGTTGTGATCTTCTTTAACTGGCACCTTTGCAGAAATTGGCACCTTAGTCAGAAATTCTGAATTCTTTATTTTATTTCCATTTGAATCACAAAGATTACAGGTTGAGGGTTTCAATCAGAGAAACAATCCTGATATATATTATCCCCAACCTTGATTGCTGATTATAGTTTAAATCAGCACCCCATATCCAGCTGAATGTTAGTGGCTTAATAGGGTTGTGATCTTTTTAATTGGCACCTTTGCAGAAATTGGCACCTTAGTCAGAAACTTTGAACTCATTATTTTATTTTCATTTGAACCAAAAGATTACAGGTTGAGGGTTTCAATCAGAGAAATGCTCCTGATATATATTATCCCCAGCCTTAATTAATTATATCGGGTAGAATAAAATCCCGCATCAATCGGTCAAAATTTAGCTGAGCACGTGGCTTTGTTTGGAAGCGTCAGCCATGTTTAGATCTGTTAGATTGCCTCAGATTGCTTGAAAATCATGCGGCATATGTATCGGGAAGCAGGTAGAGATACGTAGCATGTGGAAAGGAGTGAGGAGGCAGAAGGGGGGGAGGGAGGATATCTACGGCCGGTTCAAGCATATCGTTTCGCTGTTGACCAGCATGAATTTCATAGAACATAAGTAAGAAAGAGATCTTGATGGTAGGAGGAGAAAAATTGGTGCTCGTGTGTACGCGTATACAATGGCTTTGAGGTAACATATGCATTCCTTCTTATTCCAATGACGTATTTTTTTTCTTATCTTACTTCCAATGCATCTATCCTTCCATCCCTTGTATATTACATAGATCTAAACCGTAACAAATTTCTGTTGGAACATTACATTAGATGTATGGCAAGTTTATTTTCGAGACGTAAGTTTTCCAATGCTTTTATTGTAATATCGTCATACATGGGATGTAATGTTGCGTCAAATTACAAATTACCTGTTTATAAATTTAGATTTAAAATATTTTCTCAGCTCTCGAGTTCAAGATTGTAGAGTTTCGGAATGCTGCGTAAGCAGACTTATTCAAAAACTCCCAGATTACACAGAGTGCGACATTGGATTGTTTTCGGATTCTGAATTATTATAATATGAAATAATATTTCGCGTTATGCCATCCCAGATTGATAACTAGGTCCCTCCTGGACCGCTAACAACATTATATACTTGATTATAAAATTATTTTACTATTATTATTGATAAATAAACTCATAACGTCTAGAAAATCCATTGATTTCACCGTCAATGGGAAACTTCATTATCTACGAGGCACGGGTTAATATTACCTAATTTTTCTCAATTTTGGAAATAATTTTTTCTGTATTGGAACAAAACTGGGGAATGAGAGCAAAGAAATTAGAAAACAAATTCCACAAAGTATAATCGTTGTAACAGGGTAAATTTTGACTTACCTGTCACTTAAATTTTGAACTCACGATTCAGGGGTTTAACAAAAGGATTTTTTTAAGGACATGTGACACAGTCAAATACCTACATTACCGACCTCACTTTCTCAATTTTCCGACTTTTTTTTTAATCTAAGTTTTTTTTAAATAAAATACCGGGCTGAAACTTTAGCAAGAGCCGACAGTGAAGTACGATTATGTACATCATTTGACTATAAAAGATGCAATAAGAAAAATTCTAACAAAATGTCAACAACGGTTGCCAGTTCGGTCGGTATTCGGGATGAGCACGAAAATGCGAAGTCTGGCAGCCACTAAACAAAGGCCAATAGGGATTTCAATACTTACATAATTCAAAATTGAAACAAGATATTTCACCCAACCTTTAGGCTGGACACAACTTATGAAAAATGTTATTGTAAGAACACCGCATCATAAATCTTTGACAGCGTGGACCCCATATTTCAGATGTAGACGAGCCAGCTGATAGAGCCTTGATTAGTGGTCGCCAGACTTCGCATTGTCGTGCCCATCGCAAATACCGACCGAACTGGCAACCGGAACCGGAGTTGACATTTAGTTGCAATTTTTCTTTTTGCATCTTTTATGCTCAAATAATGTACATAAACGTACTTTACTGTCAGCTCTTGCGTTTCTCAAAGCTTGAAGCCGATATTTTACTTATAAAAGAAGTTCTTAGGTTCAAAAAATGCACCCAGTTTAAATTTTTTCGAAAATAATTTTTTGCGGAATTCCTCATCGAATGAAGTACGTAAACGTAGTTTATTGTCTTCTCATACATTTTACAAAGTTTCAGCCCGATATTTTATTTCCAAAAAAAGTTCTTGGATTAAAAAAAAAATTCGCAAAATTGAAAAAGTGAGGTCGGTAATGTAGGTATTTGACTGTGTCACATGTCCTTAAGTAATCCACCGACCAAGAGTGAAAGTCACCTCAACCATGAGCATTCACCAAAGATTGTAGTTCTTAATCATTAACCTTGCGAAATTTGTATGCTTCCACGTAAATAAACCTCAACCTGTCAAATCGAGTTCTACAACAACAACAAACTATGGTAGATGGAGAATTGGATGCCAACCACGGCCATCTTTGGAAATTCCCCCTCCCGGTCATGTCTCCGAGATGCGAGTTATGGCTTATTGGCAACCCGATGGCAACCAGGGCTGGCCATTGCCAAGTTAAAGTGAAGGTCAGGGTTTGGAAATAATACTCTACCAGCCCAATACCATCACCTCGATACCGGTTGCTAACTAAAAATACACCAGGTCAACGGGATGTTTGCACGGAACCACCATCTTACAATCGTGCAAACATTATGCACTATGCCCGACACCGCACAAACATGGCAGACCACACTATGCCACCCTTGAACCCGGCCCCGACAGCCATTGCCAGAACACGTAACATCGCCATATTGTCACCAGCAAATCTAGTAAATTGGTCGGAAACTGTGGAGAGAGAAAGTGGTCTAATTGGTTTTTGGATGGATTATCAACGAGGTTTCAACAATGGAGAATCACCAGATGCAGAAAATTACCGAGAGAACCCACAACGTATAAGGTTGTAAACTCGGTAAATCTACGTATTGTATACGGAACCTAAGGCCAGGGACGGGTCTTCACGGAGCCTTCCATTATATGTGGATTGTTCCTAAAATCAATGGAATACTCCGTGGAACCAAGCCCCGTGACGCTAGGAATGTACTCTGTAAATTGTGCACATGCGTGCCTAGGCCAGGCCGAGGTTAGGTTAATTGTCACGTTGGCTTAATGCAACATACGTTAAGCTTCGATGTATACCTGCCGGGCACAGAATAGCAGATAGGAATCTTGTACATAGTTATATTAAGCTTAATTCGACTTTTAACTTTCAACGTATTTGAACTTTCCCGCTCGAAAGTGAAGCTCGGTAAAGTTAACAAAGCTTCGTGAAACTTTCACATCGTTAAAGTTTCACGAAGCTACACGATATACGTTTAACTCAGAAATATTATGCGCCGGTTAAGTGTTGTACATGTATATTATGATACAAGATAGATTTAGGCATGTGTAGTTCACAGTCCCTCTGCTAGGCGCTAAGATTACTATCGTTTTATCACTAAGGAATCACTGAGGAGCGATGCTTGAGGTAAGTCTTTACGTGAATTGGCGATCGATGCAATCGTTCAATTCATTGCCTGGCTTGACCTCTCTAAGAATGTTATTTTGTTTTTCTTTTCGTGTTTTCTTTTCATCATTGCTCTTCAGCTAATTTCTATGTGAGGGAAGTCGAGTCAGTGCGTGAATGAAGATCCCTGTTTCATAAGATTTTTGCGGTAGATTCCTTCCGTTCCTTTTTTCTCCGATCAAAATGACCTCATGTTTGGGATTACAAGCCATCGACCACGTGGTCGTAGTAAAGTCACCGCGGTTTTCTTCTCTTCTAACCTTAATCGCTTGGTTTTTTTTTTAGATTTCGCGCAAGTTCGCGGTCTTTGGTTTTCGAGAGTTCGATCCTGGTTCTGTATTCGTTCCGTTCCTTTGTTCAGTAGGCTTGTGCGGTTTTCCCTGCCTTCAACGCGTGGCCATGGTATATCTTTTTCCTGCGTAACTTCCGGTTTTAGAGGCCCAATGAGTGCATGTTTTGAAAATAGTAGGAGAACTGGAATCCAATTGTGAAAACTAATTTTCTCTTGTTCTTTTTCTTTTATAATAAATACCGCTTCAATAGTCCTTTACATATAAAAAATGGCTCCATTTCCGTTAGCTTTTCTCTTTTTTAGGCATTCAGGTTTCACCTAAAATTTTATATTTTCTTTAAGAATTTTGCCAGGGCAGAATTTCTTATCTTCGCTGTAGGGGCCTGGCTGGCGCCCAGATATTATAAACTACTGACGTATACTTATGTATATACGTATATAAGTACGTATATACATGTGTATGCAACACATGCAAACTAACTGCCATCGACAGGTGGTCATAAACCATCCATTGCAATGGCGCCTAACAGTTTGAGGGTTTCCGGCTTTTCATAAAATCCGGACAACGGCCTTTCTCACCTTTTTGCGTTTTTTTCCAGGACTTGCGCACTGCTCGACTCCAATTTATTTTGCAGGTTGCGAATTTCTATTTCTATGTTTTCTAAAATGGCGAACCATGTTCCACCCCTTTGCCATGGCCTTCCAGATTTTTACGTGTGTGTGGGGGGGGGGGGGGGTCTAAATTAAGATTGGATTTAGATTGAATTTTAATTGAAGGTTTAAATTGAATAAAATTTGAATTGAGTTTAATTCCATTAAACGGGAATTGATTTAAATTGTGAGTAAAACTTCAGATTTATGACTCGCGTGTGTGTATGAAATATTGTTACTTTTAATGATTCACTTGAAGTATTGATTTATTCGAAAATTATCGGGTTTACTCGAATCGTATGCGTAATGTGTGATTTGTCGAATTGAAATCGTCTAGTTATATCGACCTTCGGCCTCGTCTGTCACCCGTTATTACTGCATCTTTCGCCTAACCGTTACAACAGTGTATGTTGTTTGCTTGGTGACGGGACACGCCATTACGCCAACGAGATTTTTAAAGATTTCCGAGTGTTTTTCCGATTTTGAAGTAACCGTTAAATTTCAAAATGGCGTTTTTGGACTCGGTAGTTGACATATGCACATTTCGGAAATTAAAACATTTAATTAATAACTTGAACGACGAACAGCTTTCGGAGGCTTTAGAAGCCTTTCAACTAGAGATTATCGGTACGCGTAGAGAAAGATGGTCATGTTTAAGGAAGGGGGTTAAATTACACAAGGGTATGTAATCACACGCATCGGACGTTACCTCTATAACTACCGACGAGACCGATCAGGACGAGGAGGAGCAACTTCCTGATGGTCCATTGGCTTCGGCGGTCATCACTAGCCCGGTGACATTAACGGTAGAAGGCATCGTCACGACCACGAGAACTACCATCTCGGCTACAGGTGTAGTGAATTCACTGAACCCTTTAGAAATCGCGACAACTACGCGGTCTGCTGTCACGGTCATTACACCCCGCAAAAGCGTAACGACTCTGCCAACTTGCATCAACCCCGGAAATGTAGGACTTTCGTTTAATTACGTTAATTTTTACGGATTACCGGGCCCCTTCCCACTCGCAGATCGGTCTTCTCTCCTCATGGACAATGATTTCCTGATTCCGGAGGCTTTTAGATTCCCCAAGAATACCCGCAGAAACACACTAAATTTGCTAAGCAATCCCCATAGCATCCTTACAGAAAACATCCGACAGGATAGTCTACGACTACCGGAAGCAGCCCAAACTGGTTCGTTAGATCTACCTTACGTTCCCCAAGACACTCCTATGGAAAATAATCGCAGAGACACTCCGAATTTCCCAAGCGCGACCCGGTATAGTTCCTTAAAAATAACTGGTGCTCCTCATAGCACCTTGAATTCCCGTGCAACCCAGTCGAATCTGGACTAGCTTTATCGCCCGGGGGTCTCAATCACACAGACAGGAGTTGTCAGACCAGTACCGAGGACTTTCTAATGCGTTTAAGTAGTTTAAAAACCATGAATTGAAGTCTGCAGCGACTCACGGACATCGAGAGTAAACGGGTTGAATCTATTTCCCCAAAAATACGACCATTTTCTCGCGATTAACCTCTTTCCTTTTTTGTCGCGGTGGAAGCATCGTTTAGGAGAAGTAATATCACTGCTCAGTCGTCTATGGCACAGCATTTGATTGCCAGTTCAGACCGCGAGTTAATCCCTCACATTAGAGACATCGCTATGATAGACCCTCTTCCATCAAACGTGTAAGACCTTTTAAAAAGTCGCTTAATTTCCGGTTTTTCAATTTCGGATAAGTCGCGCCGCAGACAATTATTGAAGGGTGAAGTGATTTTGGAAGGCAAACCTCCTATCTACTTGTCGCGATTACGCGCTCTTAATGATGGGGGCTGCTCGGAGGCAGTGTTAAAAAGCGTTTTCCTAGAACAATTGCCTTCACACGTGAGAGCCATTCTGGCATTAGCGAACGTCGAGGACCTTCAGTGTTTGGCTATTCTAGCCGACAAAATATCGGACGCCGCAGGTCCCACTTTCGTGTAGATTGCTTCTGCATCAGCTGAACTGCAAACGAAGGCTGGTACTTGCGCAGTAAATTCGACTGCAGACACCCTCGCAACACTAGTTAGTCAACTGTCAACTCAAGTAGCTGCTTTAACAAAACAAGTAATAAATAATAAATTTTCGCAACCGCGATAAATAGCGTGCGTCTTCCAACTCGCGTAATAACTCTCGCGCTAATCCGCGCAGTAGAAGTGTCGAGGGACGGTGCTTTTATCATCAACGCTGCGGAGTAAAAGCAACCAAGTACAAACAGCCATGCACCTGGATAAATAAAAATCCAGTTGAAAAAACTTTTCCGAAAAACTAACGCAGCCCGGTCGCGTGGAGACAGTAGATTCGGGCCCTGCAGGCTCCAAACGTCTTCATGTGCGTAACATAAACTCAGGTCTCATTTTTCTCATTAATACCGGTTCAGACGTGTCCCTCATTCCAGCAGATACTGCTACAATTGAAAATAATAAAGCAAGGGATTTCTCGCTTTTTGCTGCGAATGACTCTAGAGTAAAAACCTACGGCAGTAGACACCTACGGATTGATTTTAACCTTCGTAGAGACATTGCTTCGAATTTTATTGCTGCAGAAATTCCTAACCCTATTATAAGGGCAGACTTGCTCGCACACGAATATTTCAAAACTTAATTAATGACGGCAATTGCAGGCCATCAAGTAGTCCTTGGGCATCGCCAATTGATATTGTCCGAAGACAGAACGGCGAATGGAGAGTCTGTGGCGATTTTCGCCGGCTGAATTCCGTAACCGTGCCTGATAAGTACTCAGTACCTTACATCTTCGACTTCACGACCATCCTTCGCGGAAAAAATATGTTTTCCAAATTAGAACTACAGCAGGCTTACTATTAGATCCCCATCACGCCAGAGGACATACCGAAGTCAGCGGTCATCACCCCGTTTGGACTGTTTGAATACACGTCCATGACTTTCGGTTTATGAAACGCCGGAAAAACGTTTCAGCGTTACATCAACCGTGCTCTTGGAGATCTTCCGTTTGTATTCGCATACATTGATGACATTCTCATCGCTTCTTCCAATCCTGAAGAGCATGAGAATCATCTTCGTGTCGTTTTCGACTCATTAAGACGCGTTTCCTTGCGAATAAACCTGTCCAAATGCCTATTCGGGAAACCCGAACTTGAATTCTTATCCTACCTAATCAATCATGATGGTTGTGCACCAACACACGAGAAAGTACGCTCAATCGTTGAATTTCCCAAGCCCAAGACCATTGTAGAGTTACGGAGATTCCTGGGCATGGTAAATTATTACCGTAGAGCAATTCCTCATGCTGTCGAAACGCACGCTTCGCTTAACGAATATCTACGTGATTCTCGTAAAAACTACAAACGCGAAGTCCAATGGAACGCTGAATCGGAAGCCGCGTTCGAACAGGTCAAAAAAGACCTGACTAACGCGACTCTCCTAGCGCATCCATCTCACAACGCTCAAACTCGATTAGTGACCGACGCATCCAACCACGGTATGGGCGCGTCATTGGAACAATTGCTCGATGGCGTGTAGAAACCTCTAGCCTTTTTTCACGAAAATTTTCGTCACCTCAACGTGTTTACGGCGCTTATGATCGTGAACTAACCGCGATTTTCGAAGCATGTGACAGGGTAAATATGACTTACCTGTCACTTCACATTGATTTGCTGAATAAGGGGGCTCATGACATAATTATTATAAATCCACAAGCCTAGGTCCGCGTAAATTTAGCTAACTGGCCGCATGCGATGTTCCGCCCTCAATTCTTATTTTTGAATTTTCCCGCCAAACTGAAGTTGGAAACTTTCCAAGATTTATGAAACCTTCTTTTATTAAAGTTTCATGAATCTTGGGATCTATGGTTAGATTAGGAGTTGTTTATGAGAAATTGTACATTTTTTGTATTCAATTGCGGCAAATAGTTCATAATTTTAGTTAGTGACCATTTAGTTCGTAGTCCGCCTGCGAGGCGTGCTGTAGCTTGGAACTCGGTGACACTTCGATTTCCCATGTAAGTTTTAGGATTTTGCGTAGAAAATCATGGTCTCAATTATACCTAGTAGACTTATGT
>CAKNXH010048403.1:0-21985 GCA_932178445.1 Andricus quercusramuli
TATATATATACCACCCATCTCACGGTTGTGAGACGTGGCCATAAGTGTGATTTACAGCGGTTCTACTGGAGCAGAATTTCGCCGGGAGCGGGTGCTTATTTGAAAAATTGCAACCCAAGGACTATCGCCTTCTGCATTTTCCAAGCAAGTTTTTGTCAGCTGTTGCCGAAAATTAGATAACGCAAATGGTTCGTTTCCCCAAGTCAAGGAGAACTATGTCTGGCCTCGAGTGCGCAACAGAAACGATTGTCGAGAATGTGAGTTTCCAGTATATGTGGCACTTCACATTTTCGATAATTGACTCTATTTCCCTAGAGTATATATATATATATATATATATATATACACACACACACACATATATATATAATTAAAAAAAAGAGCTAAACAACCACCGTGTGGTCCCACTAAGAGGAACTGCCATCTAAAAAATGTCAATAGCCCCCAGTAGAACCGCGGTAAAACACACCTATGGCCACGTCTAACAACCGTGAGATGTGTAGTGTATATATATATATATATATATATATATCAACAGTGCGGTTAGGAAATACATTGTGCGTTATTCAGGTGCCATTTGTGACTCTAGTAATCTGTCAGCAGCTGACACCATTCGTTAAAGGCTTATGTGAAGCTCACTCTACAGGGGGCGTAATAGGCTCATAACATGGTGGTTTCGAATAAAAATTGATAATATAAATTACTTTCTCATTTTGCCCTATAAATATTGGAAAGAACAGCTGATGAATTTTGTAATTTTGTAATAATTAATACACAAAAAAGGAAGACACTTGATAATATTGTAAACATTCATGCCAAAACGAGAAAAACAAACGCCATACCGTGACTGTTGAATGAAATTGAAATAAAAAAAAGTCAAAACCATGCATCCACTGGTTGGCTCATACTTATTTTAGGTATTTGATCAATTTCATGCCGTAAAGTCAAATACTCGCTACTTCTTTTCGTTGTAAAATCACAATAACACGATTTTAATACTTTTGTACTGGATAAATAATATATCGGTAACTTTACTTCCTTAAGAAATAACGAGCAAAAACTGACATTCCTCTTACAATAAGCTTAATTATTGAACGTCAAACACATACCTTTCTTCATTTTTTTAATTTCCTGCTCTTGCTGATCAACAGCAGCTCCCAGGAGAGTGAAAATAATTCCAGCCTGGGAATTCACACCAACAGCAGTTACTAACATTTTACCAGACCCTTCCATCACATGTGTACCTGGAAAAAGGAGTTTGTCTAATTTTAAATCTTTTGCGGTGACAGCATACATTTCCGTGTCCATTCCTTCTGCTTCGTATATAAATGTTCACAATCATAAACAGGTGTGACTTTAAGTTTCTGAGACTAGTATACATATTGTTAATAAGAGAAGACGGTGGATCAAATGTTGTGGGCCAAACCACCAAATTGTTGAAGAAACTTTTCAAAATGTGTTTTTACAATCCAGAATACATTTTTTGTTCAAGTAAAATTTAGAATATGAAGAACCACTTTTTACAATAAAATGAGAGTATAAAAAAGAATATTTAAACAAATGAAAAAGTAAAAATCGACTTGGACGTTTTTTTTCCAGAGAACGCCTTATTTTTGTGTTAATTTAAGATGTGGTCACAAATTTAGCATTATTGTTTAGAAATATTTCTTTCTGTTTCATCCTTCATAAATTTTTTTTCACTAACATCATATTAACATTTTTTGTGGACTGCGTTGAATATTGTTAACATGTTTTTTAATACTTTTGAACATTTTTTGTAACGTTTCGGACTCTCCCATCCCGTTCCCACCATAACTTTACCTTATTATTAATGTATTTCCTTTTAATGCTCAAAATCATACGTTACGTCAGCGATCCAAAAAATTACCACAGGGTACATACGTCAAGTTCATGGGTCAAGGAAATACGTTTCCAGTGTTCAGGAAACGGTTCACGGACGGGTTGTCCGTGTACGAACACATAGCGCCAACCAATCACGTGCAATCTGTCATGCTGCTGCACTCCGAGCGGCGATGCGCATAAGTACGTCTTCGCATACACAAGTTCGTGATGCACTTATGTAAGTAAGCTGCATGAAATGCAGCAGCAAGACAGGTTGCACGCAATTGATTGGCGCTTTTTGTTTGTACGCGGACGAATCATCAGTGAGCCGTCTTCCGCACACTGCAAACATGTTTTCTTGTGCGAGGACCATTACGGGGAATCAGGAAGGTTCGGCGCAGGTTGGCACCGACCGCGGAACACAAGCTCGATAATATATTCACCTCGCGCTACGCGCTCGGACGCATTTGCCTAACGCTTTAAGCTCGGTTCCTCTAGGTGTTCGCACTTCGTGTGCTCGTTATTGCGCGCTTCGCGGGCTATTAGTAAGTTTCATCGTTATGGCCTGATTTTCGTTTAATTATGTCAGTTTTACATAAAAAGAGTAACTAATTTACTTAAGGTTCTACCGACCTTCAGGAACACATTATCATCAAGACACTCGCGCTTCGCGCTCGATGTTTCGTTTAAAAATTATGTAGACCTCGCGCTCCACACTCATTTCTGTTGATCGTATAGTAGAAACTCAAAAGTTTGAGCGCGCTCGCGGCACGCAATTTGGTCGTCGCGCTTCACAATGACTACATGTTATGTTCTATGTCCTTAGATAAAAACGACTAAATTTGTATTTGATTCAAAATGAGGAAGGAAATTCCTTGACTTCAGCATATATTTCCGTATCTTTCTAATAAATCCTACAATCGGAATGATTTTCTCCAACTATCTGAAAAGGGGAGAAAAAAAGTATCTTGAGTCATTTTTGGAACATATATATGATAAATTTTTAAATGATTATTGAAAAATGGACATTGGAAGTTTGTTTGGTTCTCTTTCTTCTTTATTTCCGCCCTAAGTTTATTTTTGAGACTAAAAGGTTATGGTCAGTATTGCATTCGGAAACCCTCATGACTCTTGTATCTTTTACTAGTTCTCTTGCCTTTTATCCGCAATAACGAAGTCAATTATACTGTGGCTATTTTCTTTTCGCCAGGTGGAAATGCGGATCATTTTATGCCCTAACCAAGCATTTGTAATAAAATAGCTGGTTAACGAACTCGATCTTTCTTTTTCGTCTCTGAAACTGTGTGCGAAAGCACAGTCCAATCCGATCAGTCTTTCGAAAGTTATCCGGTATACAGACGACGACAACGACAGCGACGACAGACAAACAGACACCGACGTAAAAACTATTTTTTCTGACTCAGGGGGTCTCAAAACGTCGACATTTAATGAACTCCACGAAAGTCATTTTTCACATAAAATCAATACCTTCTCATTATGATAAGAATGTAATAATTCATTATTTTTTGTGCGATCAAAATTTGAATTTTCGATTTTTTCAAGGAAATTCAAAAAGTTGTCATTGCATTCTTGTAGGGCTCTCAAAAAGTAACGTTTTTCGTCTCTTGACTTTTTTCCATATTGTGCTTTGTTTCGCTCAAAATGTAAATTTTCGTTTTTTTGGGAAGATTTTGAAAATGCTATAACTCTGACAATTTTTATTTTATCGAAAAAAGTCGTAAAGATAAATTGTTTGAATTTCTGAGTAATATGGATAGCCGTCCGTGGAATTTCTAAATTTTTGAAAAAAATGGTCTAAAAATTTTTGAAAATGTTCTTACATTTTGAGTTTTTGTCAAAAATAGCTGGTTAACGAACTCGATCTTTCTTTTTGGTCTCTGAAACTGTGTGCGAAAGCACAATCCAATCCGATCAGTCTTTCGAAAGTTATCCGGTATACAGACGACAAGGACAACGACAACGACAACAACAACGACAACAGACAGACACCGAAGTAAAAACTATTTTTTCTGACTCAGGGGGTCTCAAAACGTCGACATTTAATGAACTCCACGAAAGTGATTTTTCACATAAAATCAATACCTTCTCATTATGATGAGAATGTAAAAAACTACCTATTAGAATGTCACAGATGATTAATACGAGTTACTCAGAAAAAAAACGTGAATCGACATAGGTGGTTCATCTACAGAACGGCTTAATTATTCTCTTAGTTAAATTACATCCTTGAGCAAGTTACAAGTTTCATTTGCGTAAGTACAAACAGTCCAGGATGTTCAAAGATGAAATTAAGCATTATTTCAAAATGAAAGGCTTAGAGTGGTCGGATGTCATATGTGGGGCCTTCTGTATAATTTAATGTTTACTTTAATGCTGTAATGTTTTCAATTGAATCCTTTAACATTGTAATAATTCCAGAAACAATTTAGAACATTTTCAAATTCAAGATTTAGAACTGAATAAGTTTTCATATGAGGTCTTGAAAATACAACCGTTTTACATCAGGTACTCAAAATTGTAAAACTTGAAATTTGAAAATTTGATCGAAGTTCCGGTCAAAAGTAAATCCGTGCAGTAATATGTACTGTTCCAAATTAAAGAATTTTGAATTGCAAATTTTCAAAATATATATATTTCAAGAAACGAGGAAGCGTAGTCTTGACCGTTAGAAAAGATTAGCGAACAAGCGTCGAACAGCCGCCAGTACAACAACTCCGAGAAAAGAGGAAGAGAACACCCCGCTAACAACGCCAAAGAAGTATAGTATCTCAATCAGCGTCCTATAAACAACGAATCCCAAGCCATCCTACCCAGCACGTAGGTTACCGATTATTCGCCGCGAATTCTTTTCTGGTTACCTCTTCTCCTTGCAACGTTCCAGACTGCTATAGCTACGCAACACCTACGGGGGTATACCCTACATGTGGTTCCCCGATTTACATTTGCTCCAGCGTTAACGAGTATCCACTGTGTAAGGGAATTTCCGAGAGTGCGATCGGTAGCGGCTAGATTCTGAAATAAAAACTAATTCCGAAAGAAATAATATTTAAAATAAGTGCCAGATTTGCGAGTGACACACGACAATCTCGAAGAACAATCCACGTGTGGAAAGTTCGATGAAGCCTTGGACACCATCAACATCCACGCAGCCAAATGTAGAAATTCACTATAGTGATATTTTGACCATCGAGTTGAAACTCTTTTATGCATCCCCATATCGCTAGAATTAAGTGGCCATGTTCGTCTCGCCAATTGGTAGCCGCCGCAACCTGACGTACGCATCAGTTTCGTAATTTACACTTGAACAAATAAGTTGATGAGTTTTACATCGTTCCCCATCTTTTATTACCATTTTGAGTCGTGAAATCTCATATTATCTTTGGAATAGATAATTTATTTGCTACATACATATTTCTAATGGTGCATATCGAACAATTTTGGATAGAATCGAGATTTACTTAAAATATTATTAGATGGAACTAAAATATAATGGAGATCAAGTATTTGTAATGAAAAAAGTCGATTGAGACGAGACGATCATCTCGATTGCGTGATCGTTCGGTCTGATGTGATGAGTATTGTGCTCGAGGTTCTAATTTAATCTGACGAGTTTTTGGAAAAAAATTTAAATGCTCGATATGCGTCACTACATATTTCTTACATAAAAAAGTTCCGCGCACCGCATATCTTTTTCCACTAAATCCCAACGCGTTGAAGATCGACTCTCTCGACGATCTAACCGAATATCTCGTGCGAAAAGCTCCTTATTTTCGAACTAAAGATCCGGACAGCCCTTTTCGCAGTTCACCCTTTAATCCTCTTAAATAATGACGTTTACTGTACTGTGTATACCTGAATTAAGCCCTAATGATCTGAGGAAAGCAAAAGTTTGCTCCTTCGACAAGGACTGTATTTCTACATTTCAGTGAAAGCTTCCGTGCATTTTCTTGTCCAGTAGCTGTTGGCGGAAATTTTCTACCTTTGATTTCTTTACTTCAGCTTTTTGAAGTGAAGCACTTTCCTCACTTGTGATGTAAAAATTCAGGCCAAGGGTCTCGGCCAGCTGCTCTGCGGCTTTGTGAAGAAACACCCCTTTGCCAATCATCTCGTGTTTCCTGACCATTTTTAGGACAGGATCTTTGTCATTTGCAACGATGTAAGCTCTGTTTAGAATGGACGAATTTATATGCAAGCTCTTACGTGTGGCGATATCAAGGGCCGTAAGATCGTTCTTCGTTCATTGAACCACCCCAAACGAGTAGAGTAGAACCAGGGTGGCAAGCATGTTCGCCGCAGATACCTTGTTCAACGCCGACACATTTGAAGACCAAATCTGTCGAAGAAGATGCTTGTAACTGCTTCGGAGAGACTCCTTCATTGATGTTACGTCCTGAATGCGGCTTTGAGGCACGCCCAGGTATGTATAGGTGTCTCCAGTATCAAGATGTCTAGTAACACTTGTATCCTCAAGCTCAAGGTCACGGAGAACGCCAATAACACAGACCGACAAAATTTAAACCCAAAGACTGGACTATATGACACCGAAGGATTTTGGTATCCTAAAATCGAATCCGTTATCCAAATTTTTCCTATCGTGACGGCGACTTGTCAAGCTCAGCTGAGAGGGCAGCACCGTGAGTGGTGATATACCTTGTACACAAGAACAAGGCATTATCTACGGTTTCCTTAGTTTTTTGTTATTTGGAAAGCGATTTGCTCCTTTATTTGTGCACCCAAATGCTACATGCAGACCTGGCATTTCAAAAATAGTGCTTGAAGCAATCACCTCAAAGCTACGTTATGAAGGACTGATATAATTCGAATAGCAGACGTTACCACAGTTGGAACCGTCGTCTTGTGTATCTCCACGCGTACTAGCGACCCTATCGGCCGCAAGTGTCAGTCGCCGTCCCCATACGTCAGGTTTTTGAGATATCCTAACCTGAAAGTGCAAAAATGGCTATTTTCGATTTCCATTTTTGATCATCTCGAACCGATTTTTTTTCTTCGAAATATCACACATTAACAATTTCAGTTCCACAATGCATTGGGAAACAATGCAAGGCGAAGATAGTGATGCATATCGATCATTTTTGGATGGAGTCGAGATTTGCTTGAAATATGATTAAATGGAACTAAAATATAATGGAGATCAAGAATTGGTAATGAAAAAGTCGATCGAGACGAGGCGATCATCTCGATTGCCTGATCGTGCGTCTCGATATAATGAGTATTTTGTTCGAGGTTTTAATTTAATCTGACGAGATTTTGGAAAAAAAATGTAAATGCTCGATATGCATCACTAGGCGAAGAGAAACTAAACGTTTAGTGTGTCATATCTCGGAGAAAAAAAAATCGGTTCGGGATGATCAAAAATGGAAATGGAAGATAAAAGGGAGTGCTAAATGATGGCGTTAGCAGTTTTTAGGAGAAAAATTTGCGGATCGGGATATATTGCCTTAAATATGGTTAAAAATAGCCATTTTTGGACTTTCAGGTTAGGATATCTCAAAAACCTGACGTATAGGAAAAATTTGGGTAACGGATTCGGTTTTAGGATACCAAAATCCTTCGGAGTCACATAGTCCGGTCTTTGGGTACAAAAATGATGATGAATCTTGACATACTTGCTTGTTACCCACTAGAATTGCTAAAAATTAAATGCGCTGAACGATATGAGGAAATCAAAAAGATGAATCGAAATATACAGTTTAATAACAATTTAAACTTAAACTCAGAAAAGAAGAAATTAATAGTTTTATCACATATTGCAGGTTATGACGAATGTCTTTTTAGAATTTTGAAAAAATGTAATATCCAATTAGTTATTTCAGTTGAACAAAAATTCAATAAAATAGTATTTCAATGTACTAAAAATAAAACAGAAAAAGGAACAAAATCCATCCCAATCTCTCCTGTGTACTTTCCGACAATATTTATAGCAGTTTGTAGTTTGCCTTAAGGAAGACATTCTCATTACAGTACCCACACGCTTTTTTTAAGTCCAAAGAAAAACGCTTAATTGCTTAAGAAACAGTTTTGGTTTAACTTACTGAAAATGCTAAAAAAAATCGAAAATTCCGTTTCTGGTCAAACAGTGTTTGTTTTATTCATAGAAAACTATATTCAATTTTTTTTACCTAAAACTAATACCTTCTCGTTAGGATGAGAATGCGAACATTTGAATTCTTTTTATTTTGCAATAGTATTAGAAGTAAGTTTATTGTAATAAATACTGGGCAAACGCCCAATTACAAGGGGTTGGCAAAGTACTTTGTATAAATAACCTATCGTTTTAAATTATAAGATATTAAAATTGGTGTCGCCATAAACATAAGCCCAATGCTCTAATCTTTAATGAATTGACTGTGAATAAAAAAATATGATCTATGTCTGATTTCGATCTAATATCTAGTATTTGAGCCATCGAACTCTCCTTTTTTACTGTTTGAAGTCTTATACCATTATAAGCTGGGCATTCCGTAACAAAGCAATCCAAAGTATCCGTTTTATGTAGATTACACATTTGACAGAAGCTGTCCGTATCAAATTCAGATTTCAGACCGTTCCACTTAACCTGATCTGACAGAGCAAGCTTAATTTACAGCCATTAATATCATTATATAAGTAATCATTTGACGAGACAATGCTCTTAAAAATATAAGAATACTTTGAGTTACTCACAGCAATTAAGTCATCATTTCTAATATTTTCTTGTAATTTCAGCATTATCTCATCAATGTAATGATTTACAATTTCTGCGCATTACTTTTCAAATACATATTTATAACCTAATTTTTCTAAAATGTGCTCTATTTGCGTTGCCCAGTTATACTTTATATCCTTAGATTCTAATTGATTCAGCTGCAGTAACCTATTATAACATCCTTTTGTCAGTGTCTTATAAGGCGTTTCCAGTACGTTAATCCACCATTTCATTGCTCTTTTCACGCACTCATACTCTAACTTATATCTATTCATTTCTAATCTTATCATGTAATTGGGAGTGCAGCGAGGGAGATTCAGTAGCGACTTAAAGTATTTCATTTGGACCGTTTCAATAACATCAAGATATCTTAGTGACCAAATTTCCGCTGTATATAATAAAGTCGCCGGGGTTACAGAATTAAAAATATGATTAGCTGCTATTATTGATCTTGGCTTTGCCCTATAAATTGTCTGCCGTGATACGCCAGTGGCTATGTTAGCCTTTGAAATGCGATCTCTTGCGTTTTCACTATAGACCCCAGTACTTTGGAAGATCTGACCTAGGTAGCTATATGACTTGACTTGTTCAACCCCTTTCCCCTCCAAGGTAAATTTATTAAATAAAAATAAAAATTTCTAGTGTACCTCCCAACCCCACACCGGTTTCCCCGAAATCTCTGACAACAAAGATCAATGTCACTTATAAACAATAAAAATGAGATTGGACTCATTGATTCCCCCTGTGGGGTTCCTACGTTAATTTTGATACCTTTAGATTTATCCCCATTTACCTCATAATGCATAAGGAGGCTCCCATAGAGGTTTATGATTGTTCGAAGTAGTTTGCTATTCAAGCCCAATTTCCTGAGCTTCTCCCACAGTTCTGCCTTTCTTTGCTATTACCGAGTGAATCGCTGTATTAAGTATAAATATATTGTATTATCGGTGCAACTGCGCCCTTTCATAAAACTAGCTTGACCTTCCGGTATTATCCCCCTGCTTTCGACACATTTCTGTACCTTTTCTGCCAGGATGTGTGTAAAAATTGTTGTGATGTTATTGAGAAGCAAAATTGGTCTGTAATTATTAGGGTCACTTTTATCCCCTTTTTTGTAAATCATAATAGTTTTTATTTTCCCCAATCGCGTCGTATAATACCCGAACTATATGTATCAAAATTTGTGAATAGTTCGCCAAAAATCTGCCGAATCCCGGATATTAGTTGAAGCTTTAAGCTCTTTCTCCCTGGGTATTTTCTTCTTTGGCTTTACTAATATATTATGTGATTTTTTTGCTCTTATAAATTCAACCAATTCACCACCACTGAAATTAGAATTTTTTGCTTTTCTCAAACTTTTATTGAGTTCAAATTTGGATTCAGTGTACTGCATGTCCTGCCGATCTTTGCCTTTTAATCTTCTATCAGTATTCCTTATTAAACGCGTTTCGCAGAAATAAGCATTAATAGCAGCAACTTTAATTGCGATTTCCAGATTTGAATTCATAACCTCAATCGGAGCCCCCCTATCATGAATAACTTTTGAACACTCAACATGCATCCTATATGACTCCGAATTTTCGTCTTTCCATTTATATACACTAGATCGTCATGCGCGCGCTCGAAGCGCGCGCCTATGTGAATTTTTCTTGTATGAATGTTGAAATGTTAATATACATTATTTTCCTTAGAATGATATATTGCCATTTTATCTTTTTTTGATATATTTTCACTTCTGAGAATGGACTCTGATCTACCGATAACTTTCCAATCCTCGTTTATGCGCCTATGTAACTTCCCTTCTATCTTTCCGTCGCTAGTGAATATGCTACCTAGATATATGTACTTATGAACTTGTTCTAATCTCTCATCATGTGGGACAATGTTGCACATTTTTTTATCACCTTTTCAATTGATATTATTTTTAATTATTTCATCTTCACTTTATTTTCGTTCTTATCCAGCATTCGCACCGCTCGTCCGGGAATGTCTTCTTATATTATCCCCACTATCCGATGTTACAAAATGTGATGAGCAGTTCAGCTTTTTCTTTTTTTTTTTTTGAATGCAACATTTTATAAACGTGCTGTAAAATGTATATGCCAAACACATTATTTAACATACGAATTAACAATTAACAATTTTTTTGTCAATTATTGATTTACATTTTTTCTGCATTAAACTTTACTTTATTTTTTGTTATCAGAAGAAATTAATTTCCAACCCATAAAAAGAGGACACTTTAAAAAGGAAGAGTTGATATTTCAAGTCAGAAAGATACATATTCAACAGAAAGTTAATTTTTCAACCAAATAGTTTATCATGCATTCTTTCCCTTGAGCGAATATACAATTCATTGATTTTCTCTTCGTTATGATCTAAATCTCGCGTTTCAGTCAGCCACTGATTGCTCGAGCTAAAGATATTTTTTTTATGAGTTATTTAATCGTTTCTAACAAAGTTACATATTATAAATCAAAATATTTGATATTGGTTTTATTTCTAATCTAGTCCAAGCCAGAGAAAGATCTCACAAGAGGAAGGCCTCCTCTGCGAAATTCAAATTTTGACGAGACCACTTTTAATCGATAGAGAATCGAAAATAAACGAAAGTACTTCCGGCGTTTTTCCCATTGGGCCGTCGTTTTTTTCTAATGAATTTTTAAAATTTCGGGTCGGCGAGACGCCTGAGCGACCACGAGTTCGCGCGACACACTTTCAACAAGCGCCGATGGCGCAGCGGTAAAGAGCCCGGGCGGCCACCACGCTGCTGCTTGTTCGAATCCTATTGTCGTCTTTTTTTTTATTATTGTATAAAAAGCTTTTTTTTATCATTTTACATCGTCTGTTATGTTTTTCAGGTTCACTTTATTTTGAAAAAGTGCAATTTTTACAGGAAAATGAAATACCAACGGTTTTTTTGTTTAAAAAAATGTTATTATTTACTTTTCGCAATCTTGAGGGTGATAATCGTCGTAAAAGCGTGAGGATGCCATCAAAATTTATTCCATTGTGCATCACCAGTTGAGCTCCCCATCGTTTACTAATATAATCAAGTACACGTGGTACTCTTCGAAATTGTTACCGCAAAGGGTTGCATTTAACAATGTCAACGAAGTCTGCTTCCCGTTAACATGGACACGTAAAAATTGCGAATGCGGCGATGTAGCGTTTATAAAATGTGCTTGCTGCAACGAGACCTTGTGTTTCAAGTGCTTCTACGACGATTACCACCCTCAAGATTGCAAATAATAAATAATAACATTTTTTTAAACAAAAAACCAGTTGGTATTTTATTTTCCTGTAAAAATTTCACTTTTTTATAATTAAATGAACCTAAAAAACATAATAGACGATGTAAAATGAATAAAAAAGCGTTTTATACAATAATGAACAAAAAAATTTTTTTTTTAAATGACAATAGGATTCGAACCAGCAGCAGCGCGGCCACACAGGCTCTTTACCGCTGCGCCATCGGCAGTTGTTGAAAGTGTGTCGCACGAACTCGTTGTCGCTCGGGCGTCTCGCCGACCCGAAATTTTAAAAATTCATTTTAAAAAACTACAGCCCAATGGGAAAAACGCCGGAAGTACTTTAGTTTATTTTCGATTCTCTATCGATTAAAAGTGGTCTCGTCAAAATTTGAATTTTGCAGAGGAGGCCTTCCCCTTGTCAGTAGGTTCCATTAAACGATTAACACAGAAATGCCTTTTCTCATGTTTTCCTGAAAATCACAGTATATTATTAATATTCTGGCATTAAGTTATTTAATCGCTTTTATCAAAGAAATTTTCAAAAAAGTGAAGTCGTGTAAATAATAAGAATAAAAAAATTTGATTTGAATGAGAGAAATGTCTGTCAGCATATTCTGCATTATTAAATTCTGAACGACTTTTTTTGTTTGTTTTTTTTTTCGAATCAGAAATACTTGTTTCATTGACTTTTATTTTCATCGGGAATTAAAACTATTTTTTCCTATTGAATTTCAACTTGAGATCTCGACTCACTTATTTAATTTAGCAAATCTAACCCCCCCCCCCCAACGTTTCACAGTACGATTATTCTGAAATTCATATATCAATAATTTTAAGTAAGGTTGGAGGGGTGAGGCGGGTGGTCTAAAATATTACCAATTTCGGACAAAACACGTTTTGTATATTTCGATTAGAAACGCTTTACATTCCGAACATTTGAAGAAAGAAATATTGCGTTTTCAACAAAATAGATGACCATTTCACTAAATTGATGTCTACTTGAGAAAATAGTTGAATTTTCAGCCAAAAAAATTAATTTTCGACAAAAGAGGTATATCAGAGAAGTGTGGTAGATAAGGGTTAAAAAATTGTAACTGCTGAGAACAATAGTATTTGAATTTGAATTAGAATTGTGATTGTAATTAGAACTCAGGTTTAAATTTTGTTATAAAAAATGTTGTGTGAAAGTGTTGAATAATCTACATTAAGGTGGTCCAAAAATTCGACTTTCGATTTTTGGTGATAAAACCCCCCCATTTTGTTCGTTTTCCGGAAAAAGAAATTCCGTAATTTTTTTTTTTTCAACGTTAACCCGTGCCCCCGGGCTTTTGAAATCAACATGGGGTTTTAAACGGGAAAAGCTCGATTTTCAAACAAATGGAAAAAAGAAGTATTTGTTATACATTTTTTGTCAATTAAAGTATTGTCACCTCTTGAGGAGTATTTAAGGAATAATTTCCACCCAATAGCTTTCAATTTTGACACACCTGAACCCCTTTAATTGTGCCCGGAAATGCCCCAAAAAATGCAAAATAGCAGTTTTCTATCAAATTCATGCTAAAGACGGTATTTAAACAAAAATTTCAACATGAATTATTTTTAATCGATAAGTGACGAGTTTTAAATTATATTTTGAATAATTGTAAATTGTTTACACAATTAGTATTTGTTTAAACCAAAAATTGCTCAAGAAATAAAAATTATTTTAAAAATTGCTAAATATTCTGTAGAAAAAAAAATTACTCTTAAATTCTTTAATTGTGTCATTATTTTCAGAAAATAATAACTTTTTACGATTTTAGGGAGAAAAAATTGTTTAAACAAATGAAAATTGTTTGAATAATTACCAAATAAGTTAAACAAGAACTACTACTCTTGACATTCATCAATTATTTAAAATATACTTTAAAACACGTCACTTATCGATTAAAAATAATTCATGTTGAAATTTTTTTTTTAAATACCGTCTTTAGCATGAATTTGATAGAAAAATGCTATTTTGCATTTTTTGGGGCATTTTCCGGGCACAACTAAAGGGGTTCAGGTGTGTCAAAATTAAAAGCTATTGGGTGGAAATTATTCCTTGAATACTCCTCAAGAGGTGACAATACTTTAATTGACAAAAAATGTATAACAAGTACATCTTTTTCCCATTTTTTTGAAAATCGATTTTTTCCCATTTAAAACCCCATGTTAATTTCAAAAGTCCGGGGGCACGGGTTAACGTTGAAGAAAAAAAAAAAAAAATTCGGGAAATTTACATTTCCGGGAACACGAAAAAATGGGGGGGGGGGGGGGGGTTATCACAAAAAATCAAAAGTCGAATTTTTACAGGTATAAATTTGGACCACCCTAATCTACATGTATAAAATTGAATCTATTTCAACTGTATAGTTAAACAATTTTAAATACAACTAATTCAGAGTGAAAAAGTAAATGCTTTAAACTTTTATCAATTTTATAGGACCGATTTCATATGAAATCGGGCAGTCTGACCCTGTTGAAGTCACGAAATTGGTTGGGGCTTAAATATATTGTTTTCTAAGGTGAAATATGAGACACGTATTTTTTGCTTTTGATCCACAATTTTTTCCACGAACTTAGGGCTACATGAATATGGGATGGGGTCAACTTTGCACGTAGCAACTTTGCACGTGCCCAACTGTGCACGTCGATGGCCAGACGGACAACTGTGCACGTCGTTGGTCTGACGGAACTCTGTGCACGTGCCAAGTGTGCACGTGCCATCTGTGTACGTCCACAGTTGTCACTTGGACAACTGTGCACTTTAACGTGTACGGATGTCACTTTGCTAACTGTGCACGTGCACAGATGTCACTTGTCCAACTGTGCACGTGCACAGATGTCACTTGTCCAACTGTGCACGTGCACAGATGTCCCTTGTCCAACTGTGCACGTGCACAGGTGTCACTGGCCAAACTGTGCACATTTATGTCCTTACGTAATGGTTTATACGAGGGTGATCCTTTGTATCTACGTATAATACATTTTTAACAGATAAAATTATTCAATCCTGGTGGAATGAAGCGTATTAACTTTCTTAAAATTAGTTTAAAAATATTTCAAATATTATTTTGATAAAATTATTTCTTTCAAATTATTAAAGATATATGAAAATCTCTTTTTGTTCGACCCCCTTAAAAACGCGCCATTGCATGCACGTGAAGCAGGTGTAATGTGGCCGCTTCCAGCCCAGTGACGTTCAGACATGCGCACTCCGCCGCCGGGCTGACATAAAACTTTACGCCCCCTATTTTGACTCGTCAAAATAGCCTTCTTTACGCCCTCGATACACAATTTACTATTTTGAATTTACTTTTCAATAGTTTCATCTCATTAAGCTTCTTTGAGTCTTCCAGTGAGTATAGAGACATCTGATGTCCTTTGAACGTCCTAATGACCACTAACTAACGTGCCTACTTGGTAGGCATTTATTTTTTTTAGTTACTTATCTGTCTTTATTTGACAAAATCGTTTATTCATTTTATATATTTTTTTATGATTTGACAAAAAGTAAACTGGAAAATAAATTTTTTTAAATATTTTTTATCAGTGTTTTACTGTTGTTTATGTGGCGATGTATAATGACGTGTTACACATTTGTCTTCATCATTGGTTAGAGAAATCTCAAGGTTTATTTATTTGGGTGGTTCACATGTTTTTTTTCAAATTTTCTTGGTCTCGCCCGCCAGATTTATTCAAACACAAAAAAGTAAGCACGTATTTTTCTCATTTTAAAATCAATTGATTTTTAGTGGTTGTTCAAAGCCCATAAATGTTCACGTGTATTTCCTCTGGAAAAAGGCCTTTTTGAAAATTTGCGATAGAATCGTTAATATTAAATTATCTTGCTGCATCTGGCATGATTTTCTTGAAAATTTTCGGCTAAATACTTCTTGAATTCAAAACCTATAAACCATTTTTATAGGGTCTCGAAAAAAACTCCATAAGTGGAAAAATGAAGTATTAGGTCCCGCAAGAAAAAAGTTTCCTGAAGTTAGACAGATTCCAGAGTTTAACTTGCATAAAAACAACTGTAAAACCTTACTTATTCTCTCTATTTATCGTATCTCATAAATTGGCCTAGTTTTAAGTGCTTTTTCGTATAAAAATGCATAATTGGTTCCGAACATCAAAACTGTACTTATCACTCCACAGGTAAGATTCTTAATCTATTAAAATTTGTTGACCCAAGACAGATTTATGTGTAAACATCTTCGGTAAACGTTGACTGAAATTGAAATCTTACATAAAGCAAATAATAACTCACGCACATGTGGGAGTATAAAAATTTTTTTTTTTATATATATAATGTCGTGCAAAAGTTTCTGGACAGTTATTTTCCAATAGGATAATAATCCTGATCTAACAATGTAACAATAACCCTACTTTAATAATAATAAACTGTAGATTTTCTCTCTATTGACATATCCGGCATATTTTGCCAGATTTGAAAGTTCTTTTCCGGTATATTGTATCGTGTATTAAATTCAATTAAATTCTGAAGAATTTTTTATGAATTCCAAACGATTCTAGATTAATTTCAAACAATTCTAGATTAATTGCAACTAGTTGAAAAATTGATATTTGTACAAATATTTCGGACAGTAGAAAATTCAATGGAGATCTTGATGACAGATGGAGATTATGTGTCATCTGTATATATCTGTATTCCTTGCGGATCTTAATTTTCTCTTCCGGCAGATTTTCCCGGATTTTAATTTTCTCGTCCGGAATATTTTTAATATCATCATTTTCCGTCAATTGTCACGAATTTCTAAAATTTCCACAACTTTCATAAATTTCCATAAACTTAATAAATATCAACAACTTTTATAAATTTTAACAAATTTCATAAATTTTTACAAGTTTCATAATTTTTCCAAAAATTTCATAAATTCCCACGATAATGATAAATTTCCATAAATTTTAGAAATTATGGTAATTCATCAAACTTTTCATACATTTTAAAAATTAAAGGGAAATGGCTTAATGGTATAATAAAAATAATAATAATAATAATTTTTGTGATGGTGGCTCGGTGGCTCAGTTGGTTAGACGCTCGGACTTCACCTCAGAGGTCCGGGGTTCGATCCCTGAGCCGGTACCTCTTGAAATTTTTCTATCTACCTTTACCGAGGTTCTGGTGGTTCGGAACCCACCTTAACCCTTTGAGGGGCATATTTTTCTGATGGATGAATTTTGGAAGTCATAACTGATTTTAAGGTTTTTGGGGTCGCTAATTACGATTCCGGAGTCAGATTTCGGAAATTCAAAATGGCGGAACCAATATGGCGGCTATTTAGAGCCAAATTCGTGGTTTTTTGTTCAATCGGTGGGAAACCAAATGTATGGGAGTTTCTGAGGTCGCTGATTACGATTCTGATATCAAAGACACAAAATTCAAGATGGCAGATACAATATGGCGGCTATTTTCAGTCAAATTTATGGTGTTTTTGCCGATTGAACAAAAAAACCACAAATTTGACTCAAAATAGCCGCCATATTGGTTCAGCCATTTTGAATTTCAAAAATCTGACTCCAGATTCGGAAACTACGACTCAAAAAACATAGAATCCCACCATGACTTGAGCATGTTATGGGGCTTGTTTTCCTACAACCAAATTTATCCGTAAAAAGGGGCTTTTTTTTTAAAGTAATTTGTTTATAATTATGAACATAATGAAGATATTGATTTCTCATCTATGAAAATATCAATATTTGAACCTCAACTACTCAAACATCCAATAAATTACGAAAGAATACAAGGAAGAAGTAGGAAAATATCCAAATTATTGATGATAAACAGGTGGGACGTATATGTCCCACTGCCCCGCAAAGGGTTAAACTGTAGGTCCCCCCATCATGCACTTGACTGCAACCCAGTCCGTGAATGATGGGGTAAAAATCAGGCTTTGCCCAATATGTCAGGGCACACGCTCTTATCAGGTCACTTGATTGCATTATAATAATGCGTCCGTGACTGATAATATATACCGGGAAAACCCCGTGCATAATATTTAAACAGACAAAAAATCCAACTCTAACCAGGAATGCCTTCGACATATTGGGCAATAACCATCTTAAGCCTGAGAGAAAAATGAGCTTCCTCATTTTTTATAATAATAACCCTGCCGAAGGTGTTCTCGCGTTGTCGTCGCGGTAGGGCTTGAGCTTTCCTCTCATGAATTTGAAGGCTATGTTGGCCGTAGCATTGCTACTGCCAGGGTTTCCCATGCCAGACAGGCAGAAAACGAAGAGGAAAGTGACTAAGAGGAACACCAAAACCCATAAATGATAATGAAGAGTATTTTAAAAATTTTGAAACGCTTGTCGCTACCCGAGGATCGTCGGGGCGCCCCTGGAGCCACCGCTGGGGGCCACATCATGCGGGACGGTGGTGATGGTGAGCTGCGAGATGGTTAGGCAGATCTCACTAATCAAACAGCTGGCCAGCAAGAACATCTGCGACATACGGTAAGCAGTGAAACATCAACTGCGTCTGCTGAGGATGCTTTGGCTAGCGTTAGCTATTTGCAGCCAACCACTTCAACAGAAATACCGTGGGAGAGCATCAAGTGGGATACCACAATGAATGAGGAATTTATACGTCTCTATTATGAAAGTGCGAAGTTTGAAACATCACGCAAAAAAGGACAAAATTTCAGAACGAAATTTGCCGCAAAGTATCCTCAAATAGAGAAAGTCGCATTGAGAGATCTTATCGCTAAGGTGAAGGATATCAGGACTAATCTACTCATCTCAGAAGATCGAGCAATGGAGATTAAACAGCAGGTTGATTTGGAGTGGAAGAACAACGGCAATGAACAGCAGTTAGAGGAAGCCGAGTCACACGAACAAGCAGTGGCAATTGATGTTCTTCCTCAACCTGGTGATGATCCAGCACCACCACATCCTCCGGAGGTAGATGGCCTAATACAACCAGTGCCAGAAGCCGAAGTTCAACAACCAAGAAAGCGATTAAAAGAGACATACCATATGAACAGAGATGTGATGCGCTTTTATTTTTTGGCAAAGAAAAGTGGGCAAAGTGTAAGAAGAGAACATCATCGTCTCTTCTTACTTAAGTACTCAGGGCTAGCCACAAGAATAAATGAGCAGAATCTAGCAGATCAAAAACGCTCGATATCTGTAAACAAATTGCTTTCGGCTGTTGAAATAGCTGACATCGAAATGGAAGTGGAACAGCAGCATCATATTGATGAACTTCCATTGGAAGATGTGGCAAACGAAAACTTGATTGCAGCTGAAGACATAGGTGCTAGGGATAATGAACATCAAGTACCGGATGGACTAGAACCACATCCGGATATCATAAACGATGATATAAACAGCGAAGTCCCAGAAAATCTACAGCACCTTGTAAGGAATTTTGGTCATGCTCTACTAGAGTTTAGGCATGTAGAACCAACACAAAGGCATTCACTGCCCAAGATGAACATTACAAATGATCTGCGTGCACTAATAGAACACCTAAACAGCAAGGTTGTACCTATGCATTTGAACGCAACACAAAATGCGTTAGAGGTGCAAACTCTTGTGTACTGTGCAGCTGTGGCAACCGTTAGAACGTTGGGCCGCAGACCTAGGCCTATAAATGCAGTCTTCGCCCCAAGACAGGAGCGAGATCCGCCATGGAAGATCAGGTTGGATATGGATGTCAGCAAAGTAAGGTGCAAATTGGGTCAACTGACTCAATATAAGAAAGGAAATCAAACCAGAAAGCTGATACACGATGTTATTAAAATCATCCACCCTCGGTACATCGAGACATTGACACCAGCAATATTGGATGAGATTATAGACTCCCAGCGGCAAAGACTTGATGTTCCTACTGCTAGACTGCGTCGGTACAAGAAAAGTAGTGCAAGAAGGCAACAAAATCGAACCTTTCAGGCAGATGAAAGAAGGTTCTATCGTGAACTGAGTGTAAGCAAAATAACCAGCAAGACACCGAAGTCCCTCAATTGGAAGACATGACTAACTATTGGTCAGATGTTTGGGGAAAAACTAACAGAAGCAATTTGAACACTGCGTGGTTCCAACGGTTTTGAAAAAAGCATGTAACTGGAAAGCTCCAGGTCCGGACACGGTGCACAATTTCTGGTAGAAGTACCTGACTAGTGTGCATCCTGCGTTGGCACGGTGTTTTCAGAAGATCATCGAACATCCAGATCTGATGCCAGGCTTTATGCTGCAGGGTACTACGTATATGCTGCCCAAAAAACCAGACGCTCAAAATCCATCTGAATTTCGACCGATAGCCTGTCTTCCAACAATATATAAATGTCTTACAGCTATCATAGCAGATAAGGTATATTCTCACAGCGACGAGAATGACATCCTTACAGAAGAACAAAAAGGATGTTGTAAAAACTCCCGAGGCAGTAAAGATCTAGTAACCATAGACGCTGTTGCCATGACGCAAGCTCGTAAACACCTAAGGAACTGGCACATGGCATACATTGACTACAAGCAAGCGTTTCCTTCCGTACCACATGACTATTTGCTTGAAATCTTAAAAGTATAAAAAATTTGTCCACGCATCATTGACTTCCTAAGTCGTGCGATGATGCTTTGGGGTAAAAGAATCAAGTATTTTGATCATGGACAACCAAGGATAACTAGATCAATACGCATTACGACGGGTATATTCCAAGGAGACTCCTTCAGTGAATTATGGTTCTGTTTAGCGTTGAACCCACTGAGCAAAACTTTAAATAGCATGTCTTATGGGTTCCGAGTAAATGATAATGAGGATGGTCATAAAGTGACCCATCTTCTATACATGGATGACCTGAAGCTATACGCTAGTTCGGACGAGAAACTGCAGCAAGTGATTGATGTTACAAAGCAGTTTTCCAATGATATAAACATGGAGTTTGGAATAGATAAATGCCGAACAGTGCATTTAACCAGAGGAGAATTAGGGACCGCAGAGATAGAGTACGATTTCGGCAATGACATCGAGGCAATGGCTGAGGGCGAGTCATATAAATATCTGGGTATTCTCGAATCTAAGGGTATTGTGCATACGATAGTTAAGAAAAGCCTAACGACTGCCGTCACGAAGAGACTCAGATTGGTTCTGAAGAGTTCTCTTAACTCGGAAAACAAGATCAGGGCAAGCAACACCTATGCCATCCCTGTTCTCACGTACTCTTTTGGGCTCATTAAATGGTCGAACACTGACCTCGAACGATTGAACAGAATCATCCGCGTAGAAATGACGAAACACCGAATGCACCACAGAAATTCGGCAATTGAAAGGGTAGTTCTAGCACGGCATAGAGGGGGCAGGGGCATTGTAGATGTCAGAAAACTGTGTGAGTCACAAGTTATACAGTTGCGAGACTATTTTAACAGCAAGCGAGATGTTGCGCTTTACAACACCATCTGTAAAGCGGATCTTGGCTACACGCCCTTGAATTTGTCCTCAGAGGAGGCCTTGAATATCAGGGCAGAAACCATAGAGGAATTAGAAACGCAATGGAGACAGAAAGCCATCCACAGCGAACACTCCAAAACGCTAGATCAATAAGAAGTGGATAGTGACGCATCCAATATTTGGCTGAGAAAGGGACTCCTGTATCCAGAAACGGAAGGAATCGTCATTGCGATTCAGGATAGGGTTGTCAGCACCAGGAATTATCGCAAACACGTGTTACATCAAGACGTGGTTGACCGGTACCGATTATGTGAAGATAACAAAGAATCCATCGAGCACATTATTGATGGTTGTCGCGTAATAGCTCAGAGAGAATATAGGCATAGACATAATGATGTGGCGGGCATTATACATCAACAACTTGCCCTAAACCTAAGACTCTTAACAGAATGGATGCCTTTCTATTGATACATTCCAATGTCCGTTTTAGAAAATGAAGATTACATCTTATATTGGGATGTGACTATCCAGACGGATCATTACAAGGACCATTTCGCTGGCCCCACCACCCACGCATATTCAACTTTTTCTGGGCCCAATATTTAGTGCAGAATTTGTTCAACTTTGTTCAACCAAAATTAGAATTAGTGCAACACTGAAAGTACCAGATAACTCAAAAAAACACTGGCGGGGCCAGCGAAACGTTTCGCTGGCCCCGACATTATCCAAAAT
>CAKNXH010048404.1:0-33597 GCA_932178445.1 Andricus quercusramuli
AGGGTGTCCCAGACTCAAGTGTCCGGACTTATATAGCCATATAAAAATAATAATCTCCATTTTATAATTTTTTTGAAACATGTATTATTCCTTCTAGAATATGCCTTGAAAAGGACCTGCAATTACAGGTTGAAACATGTCGGCAGAATTTTTTTGTAAAAAAAAAATTTTCTAACACCAAAAGAAGCTGAATAGGACAATGAACATTATTTTTAAGTGATTGAATTTTCCGCCAAAAAAGATGACTTTTCAATCGAAAATTCCCAAACTCATCTAGTTAGTCAGGGTATCTGACCTGTAGCAACTCTGTAATTAAAAAAATGTATGTTTTTCTCACTCTAGAATGTTTTTAAAAATACATGTATTAATCATGATATGTATTTCTTTAAACAACAAGTGCTTTAAATTGTCTTTAATGAGCATATTCTCGAAAGCATTTACTCAACATAAATTCTTGGGCATTTAAGAACTCTTCATACGTTACAAATAATCAAGACAGGCTCAATATAATTTGTGTTTGCCATACATACATCTTTTTTGCCACACCATTAAATAAATCATGAAAGTCATGAAAATTTTTAATTATAAAAGTATATTTAGTATTGTATTCTTCATATTTTGACTGCGTTTGCTATTATAATATTATACAAAAAATACATTTAATTTTAAAAATTACAGTTAAACTGGCAATAATTTCTTTGAAGAATATTTTTAATAGTACATAATTAATACGAATCACTATAATCGTTAATTTTTAATTACAATAATTATAATTGAATTATTATTATATTGAATAATTATAAATTATCGATTAATTATTTAGTTTATAATTATTGAGTATTAATTAATCATTTTGTTTATTATTATCAATTAAAAAATAATTATTTCACTTGTGATTATTAATTATTCATTAGAATTTGTAATAACGTAAATAGTAAAACCATTACTTTAGCCGACTGTGCACAACTAGTACAAATTATTTATAATGTTTTCTGTAATAAAGATCACCATACAAGAAAATTTTCAAACACTCTGCGTTCTCTTCAAAGTCGATAGTGTGAATAGTATGGGATTGTAAAACTTCGAATATGTTGCAAAGAAGCACTTTAAATTTTTTAATAGCAAGCCCTTTTACATTTTATACTTTTTATAAATATAAAACATATGTTCCTGATTTTTATTTTAGCTTTATACTATTAGTTATTTCTTATTTCTGTTTTTGAGTTTTTTCTGCAATTAACACATGCAGCGTTGAACCTGTTTTAAACTTCCCGCTTGACGTCCTTTTAAGCATGGAGGTCGCTGTACGAATTCTTGCCGGCCGTTTGATTGGTTCATTTTTTTCAGTTCCGCGTGGAGAGACCATAGCTTGTTGGATCATGGGCCCCAGTGGTGTGCATTGCACGAGTTGCTTATTGTTTGCGAATTTGAAAACGTAATTTAAGTAAAAAGGGTGCTGTTTCATTAATTAAGATGACGGCTCCACGTGCTTTACCTCAAAGCAAAGAAGCGTTGTTAAAATCTTACATGACTAGGCTTAAGGATGATGTGAAATCGATATTGGAAAATTTTGAAGGTATGTCATAACCTTACTATGTATTTGAATTTGGTCAGTCGTGTGGGTCGCATTCAGAACATAAATGTAAAACGTTAAATGAGTTAAACTCTCATGAGCTTCTGCTTTACGCCGGCGTTTTCTGCCCACATGGCACGGCCGCTTCACACCGCCTTGAGGTGAATACTATATTTCGCTCACTTTTCGCGTATTTTTGTCTCTCGCCTTTTTCTGTCATGTCAGTGCGACAGTTTATTAGCATACGTCAGTTTGACATCAAATTGTATTCAACATGAAGTTGTTCTCCTTGCATGGAAATGCATTATCCACGGAGTAAGGCTGACGTCCCATGCACGGTGGTCGGTAAGCAAAAAAAAGTCTGCTTGAAACACCTAAGAAAAGTGAATGTGGCATGCTCTTTCGGGTACCTAGAAGTGCTCAAAATCATTCAGACAAAGTCTGAACATATCCTTTTCGCGAGAAAATCACTTTTTTGTTCAGTACAATGTACCAATAATCGGGGTTTTCAGAATATCTCCTCAGGGATGTATTTTATCACAAAAGTTGTTCGCGTATGTTTTCTAGAGAATTTAATTACCTTTCGAGCGAGCCATAAAACTATAAAAAATATTCATTGGTTGCCGAGATAGAGCGCATATCAGTAGGCCATAAATACCGAAAATTGATTTTCGGGAATATCTCCTAAAGGATGTATCTTATCGCTAAAGTACTACACACATGCTTTGTAGAAAATTTGATTACCTTCAAAATGCGCCCTATAACTTTCAAAAATATTGATTGGTTACCGAGATACGGCGCATATTAGTGAAGTCAATTAGTGAAAAAAATCGGTTTTTTCGAGATACCTCCTCAGGAATGTATGTTATTCATAATATGCTTATCGGTGTTGGTAGAGGACTCAATCACCTTAAAAATTAACCCTTGAACATTTGAAAATTTGCAATAGCTACCGAGATAGAGCGTCTCACGTGGACCCTTTTTGATCATTTTTCACGAAAATCGTTGAAAAACAGTTTTTCAGAAATTTCTCATAAATAGAATTTTTTCAAATTTAATTCGACTTTTTTTTAGCATCTTAAGACATGAGAAATTTTTGAAAAACTGATTTTCAACGATTTTGGTGAGAAATGATCAAAAAGGGTCCACGTTGAGACGCTCTATCTCGGTGGCTATTGAACATTTTCGAATATTATAGGGCTCATTTTAAAGGTAATATAATTTTCTACAAATCATGTTTGAAGTACTTTAGTGATAAGATACATCTTTTAGGAGATATTCTCGAAAATCTATTGTCTGTCTTTATGGCCTACTGATGTGCGCTCTATCTCGGCAACCAATGAATATTTTTTATAGCTTTATGGCTCGTTCGAAAGTTAATTTAATTCTCTACAAAGCATACAACTTTTGTGATAAAATACCTCCCTGAGGAGTTATCCTGAAAATCCCATTATTGGCACTTTTGACTGAACAAAAAAGTGATTTTCTCGCGAAAAGGATCTGTTTAGATTTTGTCTCATGATTTTTGAGCACTCCTAGGTACCCGAAAGAGCATGCCACATTCACTTTTCTTAGGTGTTTCAAGCAGACTTTTTTGCTTCCCCACCACCGTGCATGTAGGCAGAAACTCATGACAGTGAAAGAGACAAACAGATCTGTCCGTCTCTTTCACTCTCATCTGTTTCTGCTTTACGCCAACGTTTTCTGCCCACATGGGACTGACTGCACCGTGGCCTTACTCCGTGCCTTCATCCTTGATTTTCAAGTTATGAATTTTGCATTTTGGATTAAAATGATTGAATTTTGAAAATCGTGATAAACAGTTTGAAAATTCATGATTTTCAACGACCGAAATTTCGGTACAAATAGCTCTATTTTCACCGAAAAACCCCGGCTATTCGTACCGAATATACTCTACCCGTAGCCATGGCCTAGTTAAAATTCTTCTATTTGAGACCGTGTAACTGACAGTGATTGTTTTTTGACAGAAATCACATTTTTTAGTAAAAAAAAATCTATCCAATCACTTTGAATGTCACTTGATACTACATGATATAATAAATACCTGACAATAGTTGTCTTATCTTTAAAATTTCTACAATTTTAATTTTAAATTACAGTTTACTTGAATGCGCAAATCTCAAACAGTTTAATTTGTGAGGTCTCGAAACTAAAGTTTTGTGTGCTTCAAAAGCTTAAATTAGAAAATCTTTGGTTTGAAGCTTCCTTCATTTATTGGGTTGGGTTTCAAATTTCACTATTAAATCTTTAAAAATTGCAAACTTTCATATTAAAAGGCCTGATAATTTTATATTTAGGTATTCCAAATAGTTTGTTTTTAATTTTAGCCAGTTATAAATTTAATAATTATAGATTCGAAGTGCCTACATTTACGCGGAATAAAAATTATCGAAAACTGGCGACGGTCTGTGATTTGTGGAAAAACAACCCCTTGTCTAACTCGTCCAATGAAACTTGCATGGAAAAACAACCCCCTTTCCTCGGGGGACGGTTTGTGATTGGTGGAAAAACAACCCCTTTTCCAACTCGTCCAATGAAACTTGCATGGAAAAACAACCCCTTTTCCAACTCGTCCAATGAAAGTTGCAAAACTTTCAATAGATCAATAGATTTCAATATTCTAAATTGTTTGCTTGCAATTTCAAGGTAAAAAATTGATTTTTTAAATTCTTTGAAATCATAGAATATCATATTGAAAGAGGTGATAGTCGCACAATTTTTAGTATAAAGGATTTTTAATGAAACCATTATAATCGAATGTCTCCAGAATAAATTTCAAACAATGAAAAATTAAGACAATAATTTCTAAAATTCAAGTCTTAAAAATAAGAATTCTTTAGAATCAGGCATTAAAAATTGAAATTTTTTTCGTTTTGAGAATGTTCCATGATATTGAAAATTTCAAACCATTTAAAATTACTTTTAATTTTGAACGTTTTTTTTTTTTAGAATACAGTCGAATTTCAATATAAGCACGGTTTTGTTCTGACCTACGACTTCAATTAAGCGTCTCCGTACGTAAACAGTCAGGACCGTGTCTCAATGTTGAGCAACGTGACGCAGTTATCTAGCTGGGATGTTGGGGAACTGCGCTTTATCGCTATGCTAATGTTTTGTCATGCATGAGTGACCAGGGCACATCCCCCGACGGCTCCTCTCATCCGAAACCGCTGCACGGCGTAATTCTTGGAGCGCATAAATCAAAATTACTAAAATTGAAATTCGACCGTAATTCAATTTTCAATTTTAAACGTTTATAATTGATCGTTTTTCCATTTTGCCATAAGCTCACTTGTTGAAAACATTTATAATTAAAATCTTTGGAAACCTTGAACAAAAGTTGTTTAATTTCGATAGTTTCTATTTTTAAATTGTACAATTTTTTAATGCTTCTCAGAAGATTTTTTAATTTTGAAAGCATGAAATTCTTTGAATTCATGATTCATGAAGTTCATTTGTTTCCTTGGAAAAAATCGAAAACCAACCGAAAGTGTCTTTTCTTAAATATGCATTTATTAGTGCAATAATTAATTCACAATAGTAGATTCAATGCTTTCACAATGATTCATTATGATAAATTAAAATTTTAAAGCTTTTTCGGGTTTTAATTGTGTACGGACCCATGAATGTTGCCGACGTTTGGTGAACATTCATAGTTTCGCATACGATTGAAATCCGAAAAAGCTTTAAGATTAAAAGTTTTAATTTATCAATTCATTGACAAGTTTCAAATTTTCAGAAAATATGCCCCTTATCACCCTTAAGAAGTGTGCCAAACTTTAGCTCAAAATAATAATTAGTTTTCATAACAACTCATTTGTTATTTAAAAAACGACTATTTTTCAACGGAATTTCGACTGATTGGGCCGACTGGATCTACAACAAAAAGTGAGTAATTATCCTCTACAAGAGTTGTGGAATCAAACTCAGTGGAATCGGGATAAATTACATTCGATAAATGTTATGTTTCTTCAAATTAAAAAAAAAATTTGTACAGTCGGTACAAATATAGAATTATGTATGGCCATTTTAGCATTTTTTTTATGTTTTTATTTGGGAGGATGGACCCTGCTCTGCTGATAACCTGCTTACCCTTATTTATGCGCCTATCTAACTCCCCATCTATTTTTCCGTCGCTAGTGAATAGGCTGCCAAGATATACGGTACTATTGATGATGAATATTTCCCCAATATGAGGTTTAATTCAGTAGAGGAAACGAACGAGTGATATTTTTGTGTTCCAGACACTGTGTTTTTGCTGATGCGAATCTCTTCTTAAGTTCTTGAGTAGTGATGGCGTGATTTTCTTTGGGACTAAAAAAAAGTAAAGTTTCAACTAAATTTTCCTTAGCCCATTGATACCAGGCTTCAGCAGTCAAAATCGGATCTTTAGATGACGCTGGTAGGCTAGCACGCGCTGCAAGTCTTTTTAAATGTCCCTGAAATTTTCTGCTGAATTAACTCTCATGTTGAGAAAATATTCATCATCAATAGTATGTGATGTTTTCCCGAAAAAAAACTGTGAGGCAAAGAAGAACGAGAAGTGCACATACAGTGTAATAAGCAAATTATTTGATTAAATTTTCAATGTAAGAGGCGAGGGGAACACACACTGAAAAATCACCTCGAATTATAAATTTCATTTCATTTTAAATTTTGTTCAAGCCAAAAATGACATTTTTTCAAACAAATGATAAGAAGTACAATTAAATAAGTCCGCAAAAGACGGTACGTCATGATCGTCGCGCCTAGCTTCACTGCGACGCAGAAACCGCGTGCAAGAAGTGTTATATATCTCCATCAATTTCTTTCGCCCTCTTTTCACCACGGCTCATTTTAAAGGGAGAAAGTTAAGCTTTCTTTTAAACATGATTTTGAAAAAAAATTAACGGCCGCACTTCGAGAAAAACTCAAAAATATGTTTAAAATTGCAAAATGAAGCTCAAATAATTTTTTTTATCTAAAATCATTGCATTCACCGCAAAGCTGTTGGAAAAACGTTTCCAAAGCTCCCATAAAAAAGTTAATTTGGATAACTTTTGTAGAAGTTATAGTTAATTGAGAGCGTTGGAAATTCGAGCCCCTGTATGTTGACAATCTGTCGTACTAGAGACGTTCCCTCAAGGGACTTAAAAGAGGTTCACTAGGACAATAATTTCGCGAACTTTCAAGAAAATCGGAGACAAGTTTTTAGGCGGGTACCCTTGACGAATTTGCCCCATATATCAATTTGAAATCTTTTCAAATCAATTGAAATTTTTTATAATACCTCAAAATGTTTGAAAATTTTTTTTAATCTTTTGAAATTCCTTGCAATTTTTTAAAGCTATTGAAAATTCCTTGGATTAAAAAAAATACCCTATAGTCTTTAAACTTGTTTGAAATCCCTTCAAATGATCAAAATCAATTCCTTACAGTATCGGTGATTTGTTTTAAATAGGACTGTCCCTTAAGAGCGTAAAAGTGCGCTTAATTTGAATATCTTTTTAGATTATAAAATGTTTAATCTGTAGACATTCACACAGTGGTGTAGTCCTAAAAATGTAGGTTGCCGCCCCCCCCCCCCCATTCTCCAGGATTGCAAATAGGTATAGTTAAGAAAGTTGATGTGACTTTTATGATTTGATTAAAACGTGGTTACATATTTTACTATCTTTAAATTTTCTCCTCCCGACTTTCTCCCGGTAAATGTCCGTAATTTTTACGGGTTTAGAAAAAATATACTCTCTTTGCGAAACCCACAGTTTTTTTACATATATGATCAATTGCGGAAATCGATAAGCATCAGCAAACCTTTTTGCAAGAAATCTGTTAACTTTGAATATAGTAAGTAGGATAAGGAAATTGTTGTGTCTGATAAAGGAAAATAGAGACACGTTTTATTATAACGTGTACTAGCAGTAAATATACGCGCGCAAATTGCGCGTTCACGCCTCTAGATTTTTATTTCTCAACAATAAAAATAAATAATTCATTAAAATAATGAATTAAAAATATAAACAATGTAAAAATTAAAAAACAATATAAAAACAATGTAAAAATGTGATTAATAATTTCTAATTTAGAATTGAAAGCGTTTGAAATTTTTAAAAATATATGTGTAGAACGATTTTGCACAATTTAATCACAAAAAAGAGTTGAATTGTTTAATTTCCAATTTGAAGCGCTAAAAATAAAACAATTTTATTTTTAATCGAAGAATCACGAAATCAAATCATTTCAAATTAAAATGTCAAAAATAGGACAATTTCAAACAGTTAAAAATTGAATATTTCAAGATTCGAAGTGTGGAAATGGGATCATTTAAAATTCAAAGGAATTAAACATGTGTAATTGTTAATAGGTAGATAAACGTTTATTTTTCAGCCTGCTGGCCTTAAACAAAATTGACTTGCTTACACTTCCATTTTTACAGAATTTTCTTAAAACTAACCCTTAAAAACTAACATCCATCCATTCCTTATCTCTACGTCGCACGCTCTTATCACCTTGCCTTCCTCGCATGTCCCTACTTTTTCGCATTGCCTCGCTTGCCAAACTCTGTTTTCGCTCTAATACCTACTACTTATCTACTGTTTACAATATTTACATCTTCCTTATATCTACTTTCTCTCCTATTTACAATCTTTCCGTCTCCATTCCTCTTCCTCCTTCCTTCTCTTCATCTCCATCTTATCCAACACTCCCTTCACCCCTGCTACTTCCCTTTTTTCCCCCTTTTCATGCAACAATAACTCCATGCTTATCTCACTTCTTTCCACCTCCACGCACTCCTCCAACCAGTGCTACACTCTTGCATCCCCCTTTCCACACAGTTCACACATCCTCTTCTCCCGAAAGAGCCAGAACCTTTTGAAACCCTCCATGCACCCACACCTCATCCTCGCTATAAGCTCCTGACTTCCTTTCTGTCCTTTCTCACATAAATATTGTGCTCTTGCCCTTGGCATAATCCACACATAGTTCCCGTTAAACCTTGACTCTCTTATCCTCTCTTCCCCTTCTGTCTTCTCTCTCTCCATGCTGTTTTGCTTAATCAAGTCATAAACCTGCCTTCCTTCCTCCTGCATCCTTCTCACTTCATCCATCTGTAGTCCATTCATTCTAAATATTTACACGCCCGGCTCCCTGCTAGCATTCCTACACTCGTTCTCCCCGTCTCCCTCCTGACAATATAATTAGGCGTGTTCCTTGCCAACCCCAGGGTCCACTTTACATACCTCTCCTGCGTTCTATTTACCTCTCCAGTTTCCTTCCACCCCCACACCTCTACCCCATACAATAGCACACTCATCACTAGCGAATCAAACAATTTCATCCTCCGTCCAAAATCATCTGCGAATAGCTTCTTTTCCAACCCCCACACCTGCCTCATCACCACATTTGCCCTCCTCACTCTCTCTTTTATGTGACAATCCACTCCCCCATTCCTCCGAAACAGGAAGCCCAAGTACACAAACTCTTTCACCTCCTGCACATCCTTTCCCTTCCACTTCCACTTTCCTCCCGTATCCCTTCCCCCTCCTTTTCTGAACACCATAACCTTGGACTTTTCCGCATTCAGCTCTAACCCCTTCTTATCCAGGTATCTTCTCAACCTCTTCATCATCTCCTTTAAGGCCTCCTCGCTATTTTCCAGCAACACTATGTCATCTGCATACGCTAGTGACCAAATTCTAACCCCTCCTATCCTGACTCCTCCTACCACCCCGTCCTCCAGCTTGCTTTCCATATCCGCAATTAAAATCGCAAAAAGCGTTGGGCTAAGTGGACAGCCTTGCCTTAACCCCCTATCCATCCAGAATCCCTCCGAAATCCCCCCTCCCCTCCTCTTACCTTGTCTTTGGTCTCTTCATATATCTCCCTTACCCTCTCAATTAGGCCTCTTTCTACTCCCCTATCCTCCATCGCCTCCCACAACCTCCCCCTATCCACAGACGGAAACGCGCCTTTTAGATCCACAAAAAACGCGTACACTCTCGTCCCCTTCTTTGCTAATTCTCTATCCACCACGTGCTGCAGAATGTAGATATTTTCGATAGTACTCCTACCCGCCCGAAATCCCGCCTGCGTCTCCAGCAATATTCCTTTCCCCTCGACATTCTTCTGCAGTCTCTCTGCCACCACCATCGCGTATACTTTATACGCCGTATTCATTAGCGTAATCCCTCTATAATTTTCCTGCCTATCTCTATCTCCTTTCTTATACAGTGACACTCTTAATCCTTCTCTTCACCCTCCTGGGAATCCCTCGCCTCTCCATACTTTCTTCACTACGTCCTTGCCTCTCCCTAACCTCTTGTGTACTAAATAGCCATGCTTCGTTCTCTACCCCATCCAGCCCTGCAGCTTTTGACCTTTTCAACTTTCTTATCTGCTCCTCTATCTCCTTGTCATTCAACTCCTCCATCTCTGCCTCACCCGCTCTTCTACTTCCCCCATCCGTCTTCCTTAAATCTGAGCCCTGGAACGATTCTTTAAAAAATTTCCTCCACTCCTCACTCCCTATCTTCTCGCTAACCCCCACCCTACGCTTCCTAAACCTATTTATTATCTTCCAGACGTCCCCCTCTTTCTTAACATTTGCTAACTCCTCTTCCAGATCTTTCTCCTTTTCCTGTTCTTTCTTATCACACATCAATCTAAACCCCTTCCTCATTTCTACGTACTCCTCCCTTCTCTTTCCACTTTTTGTACTTCCTCTTTACCTTCCTTTTCATCTTTTTACGTTCCCTATCCCTTCTTTCTGAATACCTTCTTTTGCAAACACCCTTTCCCCTTCTCTTTCAGATCCTCCCATATCTCTTCCACAGACTCCCCTCCAAAGCGTACCTTTCCTAGCTGCTCCTGATACTTCTCTATCGCCTCCCTCGTCCAGGTCATCCTCTCCCCTATCGAGACTTCTCCCCCGCCTTGTCTTCCGCCACCCTCACCTCTTATCCACAGACTTAATGGCTGATGGTCTGATTCCACCCTCCCCTTTACAATGAATTTTTCCGTCTCCTCCCATCCTTGAATATTCATAACCACATAGTCTATCACCGATATCCCCACCTTACTTACATATGTGTATTCTCCCTCTTCGTCCCCAGTTGCCATACCATTCGCCACCGCCCAGCCTCTATCCTCCATTCAGTCCACTATTCCCTCCTCTCTTTCGCCCAGCAGGACTTCCACCCTTTCTTTAATTATTTCCATCCCATCCTTATTGTACACTGTCACAAACTTATACGTCATCCCTCCCATTTTTATTTCCCTAATTTGCACTCCCTCCCCCTCTTCCTCTCCATGAACTTTTTCCTCTAATCCATCTCTAACCCCGGTTATAATTCCCCCACTGGCCCTTTCTTTCTTCTTCACTCTGACCGCCTCCTGGAGTCTCCACCTATACCCCCTTGGCAGCTTTGGCTCTATTCTATCCCATTCCTTTCTTTCTACCCACGTCTCGACCAGTCCCACAACATCAAATTCCTGGATATACCGCCAGAACTCCTCGTCCTTCTTCTTTACCCCTGCGACGTTCCAGTACAGCACCTTCACTACTCCTCTACCCTGCATTACCCCCACCCCCCTACTTCTTAGGAATCAAATCCCCCTGCACTTTCTTCAACACCTCTTTCTCCTCGTCCCACACCCACATCTTCCGTCTACTCTTATTTTTCGATGTGCTACCTTCGCTGATATCCCTTCTCTCCTCTCCCTCCTAGCCCTGTCATACAGCATTCTCTGCACATCCCTTTCCTTTCTCGTCAAATCGTGATCGATGAAAACTCCCTCATCCTGTATCCTGTTCTTATTTCGCATTACCCCCCGTTAGATCACTGAAGTTAAGCAGTGTTGGGCGCGGTTAGTACTTGGATGGGTTACCATTCGTGAATAATAATACTGCTGCGTGCTGTTGGCGTCGTGGGTGTGGTGAGCCCACACTTGTAGTTCTTTACAGCAAGAAACTATACACCTGGAAACACTACCCGAATGGGGTAGTGTCACGCCTACCCCGAAAGGGAAATGGCTTAATGGTATGCATACATACATACATACATACATACATACCTCCAACTTTTCTTCCCAGCTCTCCAACTCCACAACCGCCACTTCCTTCTCCTCTCCTTCCTCCTATCTGCCTTTTCTTTTCTCTCCATTCTCAACTCCACTGCCCTTATCCTTTCCCTATCCGCCCTCTCCTCCTTTTCATTCCTACGCTCTCCTACTTTATCTTCTATCTTATTCTCTACCCTGTCCCAAATACCTTTAATCTTACTCCCCCACTCCCGTCTCCTACTACCATTTCCGTCCTGTCTTCCACCTTCTCAAGTCTGTTTTCCGTCCTTTCCTTCCACAACTTGATCTCTTCCGTCTGTTTTATTTTAACTTCCTTCTCTTTCCTTTCCCTCTCTAACCCTTCTACTCTCTCCCTCAGCTCCTTCACCTCCTTTTCCCATCTCTCATCTCTGATTCTCATGTCCTCCCTCATGCCTTCCATCGGCTCCTTAGTCAACCTCACGTCCTCCCTCAACCCCCTGATCTCGCCTAACAACATCCCGAAAGCCTCCTTCTCTGCCTTTCCCTCCATTTTGTGGGGGTAGGGGGGTGACCTAGGTGTTCTAACGCTTTTTTTAAAAGGACTCTCCAATTCGATTTTGTCCGGACTCTCTCGGCTGTCTCTCTTCCTCTTCAAGAGATCCTCCCCGTCACTTGTGCTTGTCTCTCTCCCTTACCTTCTCGCTTCCTTCGTTCCCACACAGCGCCGCATTTAGGGTTGTTGGGGCCCCAAGGCCAGGTAGAATGTGGGAGCCCTTAAGCGGTGACCAGAGACTGGCTTCTATCAAAAAAAAAAAGGTCATCGAAGTAGGAGCCGATGGAGAAGCGTGTGCATGGAAAATTTTCAATTGTTTCCGCATTGGTGGGGGCCCTGGAGCCATGGCCCCGCTGGCCCCTGTACTGAACGCGGCCCTGTTCCCACCGTTCCGCGTTCTCCCTCTCCCCGATGCGTTACTCGACACTGAACCACGCGCTGTTGTCCGTCGTGGCACGTGGAAAATTTCCTCCCCGTCTATTTCACTAGCAGCACTGACAGCACTCTCACTGCTTCCCTCCCGCTCTGCCGCCGGTAACTGTGTCCTCTCCATGCAGTACCCACTGCAGCTGACAGATGTCTCTGAAGACTTGCCGCCAAATTTTCCCTTTATTTCCCTTCTTTTTTTTTCTTTTCTATTTCTCACAGGCCCTACAGACACCCCTTTCTCTGCCTTAACATCCCCTAACTCTACTAGAACCACCCTTGGCCCCTCAAAGGCCCAAGACTTCCTACCACAAACTCCTCCGACTCCTTGCCACCCTAACCTCACTTTCTCTATCTACCTGAATCTCACCTCACCCCCACGCCAAAAAACACTTTTCATCTCCCTAATTCACCCCACATAAATATACTCACCTCCTGGGCTTCCACCGTCACACTCAACTCACACCTTCCACACAAATTGCGTAAAATCCTCTCACCACCTGTCACCAAACACGTTCTCACTTCCGCCACCAACATGCACGTCCGTGTAATTTTTAATTAAAAGCGTTCAAAAGTAAATAATTGAAAATGAAAACTTTTAAATTTGAATAATTTTAAATTCCAAGCAATAATGATGTGACCATTTGAAGTTGAAAACTAAATTGAATCTTCCAAAGTCAAAGCTTCTGAAATTTTTAATTATTATATAAGAAAATTATAAATAAATATTAAAGCTGAAACTTATACGAACGCAAACTTGCTTTAAAACTGAAAAAATTTCAGTCAGCAAAAGTTGTAATATTAAAACTTTTTTACCATTTTAATTATTTGAAATAAATTTAAATCACTTAAAAATTATTAATTATTTTTCAATTATTTTTAGCGTTCAAAATGAAAATTCAGAACTCAAAAATTGCATCCATTTAAAATTATCGAAATTATTCAATTGCTGAGATATCAATTTCAGTTACTTTGATTTTTATCTATTTCAATTTTAAACACAATTTTTAATTTTCAAACTTCATATCGGTATATTTTTAGCACTTCTTTTAGAATTATTATTCATTCTGGAACTTTATCAATCGCATACTTTTTAATTTGAAAAAGACTTGAAATATCAAATTTGGAAATATTTATTTCTAAATTGACCTATTTTTAATATTTGAATTTAAAACTACAATATTGTACAATTAAAAAATCAAAGTAACAGAAACTATTAGCAACATTGACAGTCATGGAAATTTTCATATTCTATCTACTCCCCTATACATTCTTTTCCCTTTCCTACAAATACCTACTCAATCCTTAGTGGCATAACAGGACTAGAACCCGATGAGTTAGAGTTTACCCTGAAAGGGATATGGTTTAATGGTATAATAATAAAGAAAAACCATAGAAATAGCTCAATGAAGGAAAAAAGGTGGCCTAGCGCCGCTAGGCCCCGCTGGGCCTCGACTTCACTACTGCATACACAGATCTCTGACAGACTTCTATCCAAACAGAAAAAAATAAGTCACTATAAGGAAATGGAGATGTTGATCATATAGGTAAAGTAGAACCGAAACGTACACGAGTTTCACAGATGATATTTAATATTATAACTATAATTAAATTATTATATAAATCACAGTTACAGAACGTAAAAATGATTAATTCGAAAATTTCTTGTTTGCGTAATACGTTTAAAAACAGACTACCATCACAATTGAGTTTATGGTTCATTACTCGCCTTATAATATATTTAATGTATTTCTCCTTTTATAGACTTTACAGTGCAAGGGTTGCCAACGCTGATTCAACTTCTTTCTATCCCTGTCTCTATTTAACACAGCTACAGAGGGTCCAGAGACAGTGTGGCAACCTAGCCTGAAGCCGCCATTTTACGGTCTGGTTTGCTGAGGTCGGCGCGATTTTTAAAATTACACAAACGCAGATCCTGTAAAATGAAATCAATAAAACTATACATTTATTGAAGTGAATAAATTTACAAGCTATTAACCCATACATCCAGGGGACAGTTAATTTATTGAAATAAATAAATAGAACAAGAAGCTATTAACCCACGCACCTGGGGAAAGCTGATTCATTTAAATTAATAAATAAAACATAACCCTCAACTCTTACATACCTGGCGGTATTTTAATTTATTTTGAAAAATTAAAATAATAAACCCACACACCCACGTGGATCTTTGCTTTATTTTAATAAATTTGAAAATAAAAGAAACAAATCTACATCATTTTTTATTTTATAAAATAAATAAAAAACCAAAAACTTTAATCCCGATACCCGAGATATATTAGACTTCAATATATTAGAAAATTAAAATAAGAAACCCACGCACTTTGTGCATCATATTTTATTTTATGAAATTATTAAAAAAGAAATAAATATTTAAAGAAATATGATTTTTTTTTTAAAATATAAATCTGCGAATTGAAATGGATGATTTGCTCAGTGAAGATACAGTTTTTATTATTTTACAAATATTTGTTGTAGTGGGTAAACAATTAAGAACAAAGCTAGAATATGTTTAATCAATATTTCACAGTATAAACTTGTATAAAAACGTTTTATAAAAAATGGTTACTTATAAAAATATCTTTTTCAGTTATGTATGGTAAGTTAAAAAAAATCGTTAAATAGTTGATGAGAATGATTCACAACTCACACACCAACTTAAGAATGTTTTCTTTAACTACTTGTATATTTAACCAAAAAAAATTATTAATAACTATTTACCTGGCGATTCTGTATATCTTAACTGCATAAAATGCTTTAAAAACAATCATGATGTATACTGTTTACATCAATGTATACTGCACACTACGCGCCTCCGCTACCAAGGTATATTAAGTTTATCTATATATGTGGCGGGAGTTGACGTAAAATGGCGGAGCCAATCAGTAAAAATGACACTAGGTTGCCACACTGTCTCTGGACCCTCTGTAAACACAGCAACAGTAACACGCCATCACACTAAACTCTTCTCTTTACTTTCCAACTTTATTTCTTTCATCATTCATTCATTGTATAAAACAAGCGGATCGCATTACTAAATACGAAGAAACACGTTGTCGTATTATCGAACTCGAATTACAATTTGATTCGATTACTATTTCCAGCAGTGATCCCGAAAAGGCCACTTTGACATGCGCATGCTTCGACTGAATGGCGCTCATTGGCTTTAGTTCGCTCACGTATTTAAAATTCAAATACAGACGCGAACTGCAGCCAATGAACGTCAGTACAATCCAAGCAAGTGCAGATCAAGGCGGCTCCGTTGGGATCAGTAGCTTCAACTGAAGAACGAAAAATCGTGACATGTGTTCCATTACTGTCTAACCTACTGATGCCTCGTATTACACGCATATAGCAGGCGAAAACGATAATCGTGAGAATCGAAATCGACAATATCGTTTAAAGGTTTTATTATATTAAGGATAATCTTGAGGTCCCAAGTGTTCTCGATAAATCTCATCAAGTTTTTTCAATTTCGTCAGGTTCTCAACGATTTTCATACAATGATCGACACGTGTATTAATAAACTTGTAAATTCGCCGCTCGGTGACCACCGGAGATGAAGTTGTGCGGCGCCTCCGAACTATTAAGAACCGTCTGCTTGCCGAATTTAGCCGATGTCGCTTGCGGATTTCTTCGCTTGGAGACCTTTGCTCGAGTCGACATATTTACAACTTTGAGACTTTACGTACAGCCCGTACATCACCTGCGGAGTTTTGATTTTGTAACAAAAAGCGTGCTCGACCATTTTCTCCAGACAAAAGATCCGCAAGTGCTTTGCGTATATTGTTCCCTTGTATTTCGTGACGTATTCGACTTTGCCTACAAATTTCAGGCACCGCAAAGTACTTTCCATATATTTTTCCGTTGCATTCGGTCAGTTTGCGCAATATTCGAAATTTTAAACATTCATTTTTCATGTTAAGGCCATGTGATAAGTGTGTCACGTGACCAGGTTTCTACCTTACCGGCACTTTTTTTATTTGTCAACTTATTTTCACTCGAATGGCCACATCGAGTTGAAAATTTTGGATAATAAATAAGAAGCACTAAGAAAGGCGGCCCTGGTCCTAAATTGTAATAATCATGAAAAAAGCAAAAAAAAAGTGTTTACAAAAAAAAATCTTTTTCTATGATTATTACAATTTAGGACCCAGAGCCGCCTTTCTTAGTGCTTCTTATTTATTATCCCAAATTTTCAACTCGATGTGGCTATTCGTGTGAAAATAAGTTGACAAATAAAAAAGTGTCGGTAAGGTAGGAATCCGATCATGTGACCCAATCGTCACAATGCCTTAAATAATTAAAAAATTATTATTTCAACCATGATAGTCAGACGCAGCTTACTCTCACGATTCTACAGATATAAAAATCTAGTTTTTCGAAAAAATGTCACGTAACTATGCATGTTTTTCCGTTGTAGGGCAGAGCAGTTTTCGGATTACTTTAACTTAAGGCCTCTTATCTCGAGGCCCCAGTGAACTATTAGGTACACGAAGAAGCCTCGGTGACTCAGACGATTGCGCGTCGGACTTCCATGCAGGAGGTCTGGGGTTCGATCCCTGAGCCGGGTACCAAGGGAAATTTTTCTATGTACTTCTACCGGGGCTTCAGTGGTTCGGAACCCACCTTAAACTATAGGTCCCCTCAGAAAAAGCTGGTATCGTACCAAGGTTGGGCTCCGGGAATAGCCTTGGAGGTCGAAGCTGATTCTGTGAAGACTCGAAAATGAGTCAGCGTTCTTCTTGCGCTTGGAAGCTCCTACAGGGGGCACCACGTTCGATGATCGCTGGCCGATTTCGAATAATGAACACACAAACATAAACTTACATAACACACCAGGACAGTGCTTCGAATCTGTGCATCTACCTGATGACCTCAGAGGGATCGCTCCGTACACCCTACCCTGCTATGGAGGCTGCCGAATGGCAGAGTGGGTGAGGATCACTTTGTCTGATCAACAAAGGAGGACGTCATTTACTGTGCGATAGGTATGCCTGGCACCTGAGAGGTATAATCTCAGAACGTTGATAACCGCGAAACCCCACAGAGATCCAAAAACACTCGGCGAAGGATGGCCGGATTCGGAGTACTGCCTTGAGAATAAACACGGGTATGGCACAATAGGCTTTATAGCTTGAGCGCCAGGGGTGGGACCTCACGGGCCCCCGTCTACATTACAACTAACTAATTAGGTACACGAACATAATATTCCCTCAATTTTAAGACAATTGAAGAATATGCCTTAAAGTTGGGGCAGTTGAGAAATATAATAATATCAAATATAATATATCACATACGATAATGACAAATAAATTGAACCAAATTGACATAGGGACTTACTTCGTGATCTTGAAAGTTCGGTTGGGGTTCCGAACTGACACCAATTCCAAATGATCTCTGAAATCCCAATATATATTCTATTTGGAATTTTTTTCCATTCGGCAGCCTAATTAAAAAGGAACAGAACCGAATTACAGATAGAATATCAATTTGGAAGGAATGGTCTTTTTACGTAGAGTATTTATAAAGAAAAGTATAATGTCCTTTTAATTGAAATAGTGAGTTTTGCAATAAACATATTTACATAAATATCTCATGTCGGAAATTGATCTTTTGTTCCTACTCATTATTTTGATATTCTTCTATGTGTATGTCAAAAACTCTGCCCCTGTCACGACTTCTGCATATGTAATATGTATTTTTTTCCCCCTTTTTCAGAAATAGTGAAGCTTGCTAAAACCGAAAGCGATACTCAGCTATCGCGAATGACACAATGCGAGCAAGATACATTTGAAATGCACGTGAGGGCTGCAAACATAGTCCGAGCTGGCGAATCATTGATGAAATTGGTCTCCGACATAAAGCAGTACTTGATTCTAAACGACTTTCCTTCCGTGAACGAAGCCATAACTCAAAATAGTAAACTCTTCAGGACAAAGCAGGCAGAATGTGATCAGAAGTTGGCTTCCTTGAGAGACGACATGGCTGCTGATCTGTATGATTTGGAAGAAGAATATTATACATCTATATACAAATAGCTCTAGAAAATTAAGATCTTGTTGCAGAGACTGGACCTGTTCACAGAATTGTACATTGGTTATTTGAATAAGTATATTGTAAACGTAAATATAATAATTTTTAAGGAGAAAAGGTCTTTTTTATTGTTAAAGTCAAATGCCAGATTATGTTGTACGCAGCGATTTTTATTTCTTCAGAATTTTATAACACACAAACAGTACAACACTCAATACCTCTAATTGGTAATTGGATATATGTAATAACATGGACGTATGCATTAGAAGGACCGAGCGTAGTTGAGACACTGGGTACTCCAATTCTGATTGGTGCCGCTGTACCGAATTCGATTGGGTTGAGTTGACGCGATTTCAAATGATCATACAAATATTGTAAATTATTGGAAAGATAATATTTATTTCCAAACATATATACTTGAAAATTTTCATCTACAAAATAAATAATAAACAATTACACTGTTAAAACTTTTTACTCCACATGAAAATATTAAGGTTCCGGCACAGCGGCGACCATTGGAGGAGGACATGTCTTAACTTTCCTGGAGGATCTCTAGGTGCGGGAGAATAGAGCCACCATATCGCGGAGCCATTTCCATTCGTCAGCCAATCATAACACGTATTCCCCGATATCCTATAGTAATGCATACGTCCATGTGTATGATTCCAAGCTTTGAATATTAACCATTATCGTAGATTAATACTATTCATTTTTCGCTTATTTGGGTAATGGTTCATCAACTTACGCGGAAGTACATAGTCAAGTCTCCTTGATAATGTACAATAATAATGTACACAAAAATCGAATCACTCCTCTGAGAATAATAAGGAGATCGTAAACAGGGATACATTGAATCGCGAAACAAATTGCACCATTCACATTTTATAACCAAGTATAGTTGATTTTTTCGATCTCTCGATTTTCCAGTGATTCGTTCAGCAATCAGATAAGTATCCAGAATTGACAGAAATGATTTTCGGAATGTTTCGCGCTATATTGACAATTAATGAGAATATCACAATGTAAGATGCTAAAGATGTGAGACTGACCTACTGACTACGCATCAAACAATAAAAAAAAGCAAAAAAAAAAAAAAGAAAATCGTTTCAACGAAAATAGTACATCACAATCACAAAGATCCGCCGAACAAATAAATTCAAACACATTTTTAAAAAAGACTCAATCGAGGAATCAAAAATACCCCCAAAGAATCGTCGTGTTCTTCATAACCGGTTCGCGATCTCGTAATAAATTACATTTACGTTTACCATACGTGACCGTCTGCGAAGAAAGGAACCTAACGCGCGGTAGCTTTATTTTACAGGAGGAGCGATTACCGAGGCGGTCCAACATAGGAACTTCATAAGAAGGCCTCACTTTGCAGTTTAATAACAATTGGAATTTTTCAGATATAGGAATAATATTTTTTATTATGAAAGAGCAAATAAAAAAACTATCGATTGGTGCAAAGAACACTAAAAATCGATTTTTTCTGCGTTAGGTTCCTTTTCCGCGGACACACACAAACACACGTTGATTCAATCACACACACACACATGTTGATTCAATCAAATACTAATACAATTCAAGAATATATTTTAACAAGTTCCTCTTAAAGAAATTCACTTCTTTGAACTCTTCGAGACTAAGCGAAGCATTTTTTTGTTCTCGACTGCGGGAACAATAATAATTTAGTATATATACAGAATTAGATTCGCTTAATATTAATTAATTTAGTACGCCGAGCTTTAAAAGCTTTTGCAATTTCCAAAATTATGAAACCGAAGACAATGATTTAGAACGATTTAGACTGGTTTGATTCCTCAGAGAGCTGGGCAATAATGTATAACTAAATTCTCTTTGATTATATTATAATTATTCACACTACGGAATGTGATTAGTTGCTAGAAATTATTATTACTTCGAAACGTCTAATATTTGAATTACTATGAAATGCCATACGACAATTAAAAATATTGTTACCAATTTTTCTGGACTTTCGTATACTTAAGTTTCATTATGCTAGCCCAGCTCTATAATTTTCCCAATGATCGAAGATTTTAAGCGTGAATATGAGACGCTCTGACATACACTAGAATGAAATTCTCGAGTGTACAATTCTAACATTCTGAAATGATCGAAATTTGGGTGTGTACTTATTAAATACTTTTATGTAAACTTACGCCCTACTTTGGCAGAACTTTTACAAATATAAAGTTGAATGCTTCTCCTCTTATTTGTTTCAGAAATCACTTACAATTAGTGAATTTTAATGACGCCTAAGAAATTCTCGCATAAAACTGCGAACTTGGTATAAAGTAATTAAAAAATCTGTATATTATTAAATCCTTCTGGATATGAATCCTCCAAGATTATATGCGCTCTGGTACTACGGAAGATCAATCAGTGGCTTCTCCACGCTGATTGACGTTTGAAGAGTCTCATCGCTGGCAGTTTTTGACGCTTCACGTAAAAAATATTTGCGTGTTTGGTACATTAAAAGAATACAAAGTAAATGCATATTGGAATGATATTGTTTAGTTACATCCTTATCTATGTCTGATCAACTTTCGCATGAAATTACGCCGAAGTTTCATTTACGAACGCATTTCGAATTGAAGACATTCTTCAGATTAATGTAAGTATACTTGAAGGCATCATTTTGCGAACGATGGTCGAACAGAAATAAGGCTTCTTCTTCCGAAAAAATGCTTTTCCACGGCAATATTCTTATAATGCCTCCAGTTATTTTTAAAGTAGTGGTTCATTTGAATTTTTAAAACAACATGTCCGGAGTTGTCTCAGAGCCCCATGCCTCAGGATTCTGAGCTGGCTTGAGATAATCTACTTCCGTAAGACTGTCAGGTTGCGTAGTAGAGGTCGCTGTTGTAAGTGTGGAAACCGTCGCCCTGGTAATTCCCAGCTCAAATCCTTCGGAAGTTAAGTCGACCTTGCTTGGTGTGTATGTTGCAAGTGCTCCTGCACCTATAGAAAGTAATTTAATATTAGTAATGTATAGTAATGACTGGTAATAATAATTCTGCTAAGATACTTTTAATCAGTTGCCATCATCAGGAAAACAGTTAAGAATAAAATATTTATATTACAAATTAAGACATGAGAATGAAAACTGGATAAGGACCAATTTTTCAAAATTCTATTTTGAACGATTTGAAGTAATTTAGGATACTATTTATCGTTACATACTAGGAATATTTAAAAATCACTTCTCCTTTCACTCAAAAAAATTAATTTTAAAATGATGAGAATGAAGTTCTTCCGCTCTAAAACGCAAAATTGTTTTTTAAAAAATGGTCACCTCCCTGAAAAATTGTAAATAATGGCCACAGGCTCCTATAATTTCGATTAAATTTTCAATCAAACAGTATATATATATATATATACTTTTATTTTTGTTTTTTATCCACCAATTGTCATTCTTAAAGGTTTAGGAAAATAATTTCAATACATTATTTTGCCCCGACTGGTTAAATGGATATCCATTAGTGGCTTCTAGCCTCGATACAGATCTATATCCTTTTCAAGTTATTGTTCACAAGACTGTTGAGCTTATCAGAAAGTTGGAGATAGTTGAGACAAAATTATATAAATTTTTTCTATTCATTGTAGTAGATAGATTTTATATATTTAAAACGGAGTGGCTACTTCAATTTCACCATATATGTATGGCGATATAGCCGACGGTAGCTAATTTCGACATACAGTTATGGCCAAATAAGGACGGTATTTTATTTCGCCCGGCGGAATATATGCAGAAGCGGGTGACGTTCAAAATAAGGAGAGTAGGTTATTTATTATTATATAGTAGAATATAATAAACAAATTAATAATTAAAAAGACTCAGAGGTGGTTCTGATCATCGCTGTTAAGTGGCGCAAAAATCGAATGCGCGAAATTTAAATTTCATTATACTTTTCTATCATCTACGAATAAAACGTTTCAATGTTAGGAAAATAAAAATAAATTGTCAGGTCCGAATCCATTTCATATCATGCAACTTCAAGTCACAGAATCATTCGCCTCTTAGATATGTTCTTAATCATAGACTTTTTCTCAAAAATATCGTTGACTGAAAAAAAATTCAATTTTGCGAGAAAAAAATTCTCATGGCCACAAAAATGGTTTAACCCACATAAGACTTATAGAATGTCTCTCTTATAGAATTAAACTTTCAACAAACAAACAAAGAAACAAAAATATGCCCGCTGTGCGGGCATATTCTCATTGCGCGCTATGCGCGCGGCACGCTTCGCTCGCAAGTTTGAGCGCGCCCAGGGCGCGCGACTGTTGGTTCTCGCGCTTCGCGCTCGATAACGTACTTGCCTCGCGCTAGGCGCTCGGTCTTTATATTTCCCACAAATTTGTGCACAGAGGTTTTGAAATTAAAGGTCAAAGCGTGAACAACTGTAATTTCATCGTTGTGAATTCTCTTTTGTTGAAGCTCCTTCGGCTTTAACGAACACATTCTTATCACGTATCTCGTGCTTCGCACTCGATTTTGTCCAAAATGTGAGCTTTTCTACATTATGTTAAATACCATTATATCTAATGTACATTATACATATTTACTTCTGTACCTCGATTTGGTACTATGAAGAGGGTTCTCAAAGCACCTACGGCCTTGACGATTACATTCTCATTGCGATACTCGTACTTCGCGCTCAGCAGCTAGGCTATACAGAAGATTGCTTTTGAAAAATAAAACCATGTGAAAACTAGTGAAAATTCTGATTAAAATTTTTTAATCTACCAAAAAATTTATTTTTCTACTTTTTGAAAGTTTTCAAAATTTTGAAAAGTATATAACTTTTCTAATTTCCACCGAAATCAAAAATTTTTATAAAGATAATTTTCAAGCCTTTCACTCATCTGTAAGAAACTTTCACAAAAATTTCTGAAACTTGGAAAAAATTTTTGTTTGACATTTTGAAAAAGCTCTAAAAATTTTTATTTTGGTTGAAAATATCTGGTTAACGAACTTAACCTTCGTTTTAGGACCCTTGAAAAGTTTACCGAAGGCTGACTCGATTGGAAAAATCCTTCAAAAGTTAGCGTGGCTACAACATTCAGGTAACCATACAGACATACATACAGACAGACATACAGACAGACACCGACAAAATTTTATGATTTTCGGACTCTGGAAGTGCCGGAACATAAAGATCCGTTAAATACCAGAGATCGAAAATTTGGACGAATACAATACACTCTCATGAATGAGAATGTAAAAATGAAAAGGTGGAGTACACCAGACTCTCTGTTGAGGAATAATGCCGGGCTAACAATGCCTTGTTCATGCAGCGCGTGCATCGAAACGTAAACAGTCAGGGCCGCCTGAACCGTTTCCATAATATTGCGCAATATACCTGAGTGAATAGTAGTGCCTGTGTCCCTTCAGAGGCAGAGTCGCAACCGTATCTCGCTCTGCGCCCTGGGAAACTGCGGGACCAGCAATTCTAAGAATTCATAAAATGCGTGCGATCGCGCGTTCCTCAAAAGAGAGTTAGGTGTATTTGAGAAAATCGTCTTTTAATACTTTCAGAAAAACATAGTTAAATTTTCAGTAAATAAATCACTTTCAACTAAAAAAAAAACGAAGTTTCAACAAAATATTTCAATTTTCAACCAAATAAATAACAACACTGTTAAATTTTCAACTAAAAATTGTATTTAAAATTAAAATTTTTTAAAAATATCAATACTTGGAGGTTAAAAAAATTATTATTATTTATCAAATTTACGTCACTATATAATTTTATTTGAAGAATTCTTTAGGTAATTTTTTTTTTATATTTTAAAAAATATTTTGTTATCGTACAGTGTAATGAAGGGGTTTGTCAAATCTACATCGTAAAAATCTTCAAAGAATGTATGAAAAATTATATTTAACAACGTTTCAAATAATTTTGTAGTTTTACTCAGTGTAATGAAAAAACTTTACTTTTACATAAATTTGTATATAATTTGATTAATTATAATAACCTTTTGTATAATTTGTCAACTGCAGTATTAACCAAAGAGTAACTCTTTCAATTGTGCATTGCGTACCTACAAGAAATTATGTAATTTTTGCAGATACATATAATCAAAGCCAACAGTGAACATAAAAATTCTCAAAGAAAGTCACAATTAATATACATATTATATTTTTTTGTAACGCACGCACGAAATGTTCGCTTTTCGAGGCATATATTGCGTGCGGGAAGTGACCAATTCCAAAGCCGTGGTAAAAAGCAGTTATAAAAAGACTTTTTCTAGCTGCTGCGCTTGCGCACTTCCAGCCAGATTACTTTTTCTTGCTGTTGCGCTTGCGCATTTCGACTCAGATTTACTTTCCAGGACTGCCGGAATAATAACCTCACTTCATTATGATTTGACGCTTGAGAGACTGATTGTGAGTAGTGAATAGTGATTGGACAAACTCGAAGTGATAAGTTACCATAAATGACTGATAAATTACCATCAATTACCGATAAATTACCGAAAATTTCAGAAATTTTTGAATAACTGAAATTTCTAGAAATTTATCCATTTTCCATTTGGAAATTTATCACTTTTCCATAAATTTATAAATTTCCGAAAATTTGGGAAATTTAGCCATTTTTTGTAAATTTCCGGAAATTTTTTAATTAATTCCAAAAAGCTTTGGCTACCTGAAATTTCCGGTAATTTAGCAATTTTCCATAAATTACCAGGAATTTTCGGATTTTTTTTCGAAAAGCTTTGGATATATCGGTAATCCTGATGATTTTTGTTTAAAAATGCTAATTTTCTATTTAAAAAAAATTATACAACTTGAAATTTTAAATAAATTTCAAGTCTTCTTCGAAATGCTCTGATTTTAAAACATTTTTTTTATCCAGCGAAAAGTACTAATATAAAACATGTGTAATATTTTCAAAAGTTTATTAGGCAATTTGAAAGTTTCAATTTAATTGCTGAAAAGTAATGAATATTCCGAAAGCACAATTCGCTTAAGGTAAAAATCATATGATTTTCATTCAATTAAAATTTACAAAAGCTCATTCTACTCCTTGAAAGGCCCTTTACCATTGTATTCATCACGTTTTTATTAAATATCATATAGTAAATTGTTTTATTTGAAACGTGACAAAATAAAAATATTTGTACGTATTATTTTTAAATAAAATAACTTCCATAGAAACGAGACGAATATAATTGTAAAGAAACGTTGAAGAAATGGAATGAGCTTTTGTAAATTAAAATTGAATGCAAATGACGTATTTTTCCTAAAGCAAAAACAGCCAAAAACAACCTAAAGCAAAAACAGAAATAGTTATGCAAATAACTACATGTTATAACCATGTAGTTGCAATTTTTCTAAAACACGTTTTATTGGTTTAAAAATTCTCTAAAATTCTACCTGACATTCTGGTGAAAGGATATATCCTAATTCGAACCGATAATGGGGTTTTATCTCGATAAACAGTAATCAATCATACGAAAATTTAAATCTTTGTATTTGATTACATCCTGTTATTGTAATAAATAGTTAAAAAATAAGAATAAACTGAATATTTTGTAAACAAATAACGCTGTGATAATGTAAAATCCATTTTTCTTAAGACACGATTTTTTCGATTTAATTTTTCACTTTTCAGCCTTCCATTTGTCTTGTTAAGCGTTTATAATGTTCCAGACATATGTTTTATGTTGACTGGGATTTTAGAGAATAAAAAAAATAAAAAATGCATAGACTGGCACGGTTTCGACAGCAATCTATTTTTGACGAGCTGTATCTCGAAAAATATTAACTTTCTCAAAAGTTTGTTTATTGATATCTCTAGAGCAGCATCGAATCTCAAATGGAATTTCTCATTTTTTTTGTCATTTGATTTTGGCGATGGTTTTTTTCTCTCTCCTGAAAAATTTATTCCGACGGTCTTGCATGCTTTTGCCGCCACACCCTTCATTTGTATATCTAATTTTTAAGAAGATACAAAACAACTTCAAGTAATGAAAATTCAAATAACAGAAATGAAGAATTAAAGAGCATCAATTTTTAAAGTGGTTAAAGAGAAAAAAAGTTAAGTAAATCACATCTTGTGTAAAGTTCTTTTATTTTTTATATTCACATATTTTATGAGTAATTGCCGTAAAGTTGTCAATTTAAGAGAATATGATTTTCAAAAACAACAAAATTTTCAACCCGCCTAAAATATTTAAAAAAAATTAAGGATAACCCGAGAGGGTATTAAATTTGTAACTTCGAATAGGTGCGTAACAAGACATTTTGCGTACTTTTTTATTTATGATTTCCAAAAGAAGTCGTCCAAAATTTGGAAACTTTATCAAATTGTGCTTTGATATAATTTCAATACCGTACGCAGATAATATTAGGATCAAGTTATTATTCAAAGAAAAAGTGGAAAATGACTCAGACTTAAAGTGGCAATTACAAAATACATATTCCAAAAAATATAGATCTTATAATATAAATCTTTTTATGAAAACTTTAGTCGCGGCACTGGTCGTTTCTCACAAGCGCTGAATCAATTCCTCTAGTTAGTATATAAGAAAGTTCCAAATTTCACCACTCAATGTGAAGCGTGCGTCTGCGTAGTTCCGTCGAGTATAGTAGTGTAGTGTGTACGTTCTGCCCTAGTGGGCAGTTCGCTTAGTTTGTTTCAGATAAAAACCTAACCGTTTCACCACCATCCATGGAATCACACACTACCTGATCATGGCTGTATATACACGAATACAGAGTCAGTATGAAGCCAATGCATGCGCACTGAAGTGCGCACCCAGAATCATCATCATCATCAGTGTAGTGTGTATAGTGTAGTATTATATTAGGCTTGTTTATATGTATAAATAATAGGTGCGTTTGAGTAGGTTTAGGCGTCGACAGTGTATTTGTAACGAAATTGTATTCTGATTGGCTGTGACTGACTAATGTGTATGCAAGTGTATACTGTTGACTGTGTCTAAGGTTTTTTTTTTGATTCACAGAAGCTTACGGTTTACCAAACTGCCAGTTAATGTTTCTCGAACGTCAGTGATTCCTTCATGCCTTTTCTGTAAACCCACTTATATTTTCTACCAAGCCCTCGACCGCGTTTTACCCAACTGATCAGTAATCTTTATCTAAAGTTTCATATATTTTACAATTATGTGCATTAAAATGTCAACTACCAAGTACAGTATTAATTAAAGTACACTGTTAAAAATGTTTGGAATTCTCCAACACTTCTACAATACAAGCGTAAGGCAAAATTGCAAACATGGTATTGGAATGCCGAAATTGCAATACATGTATTGTAACTGTCGTAAATTGTGAAGTCACCGTCGAGAATTCCAATACATGTATTGTAGCGTTTATAAGTCGAAAATTATGCGCATGCGCCTCATCTGACCCATGTATCGCTGCATGATCCGTTGCATTTGAAAACTACAACATTATGTATTGTAGCGTTACCCTACATTTCGGAAATAAACTTCCAATACATTTAGTGGAAGTTTTATGCGGACATTTTTAACAGTGTACAGTTCAGAAGATATTCGAATTTAAGCTTCTTATATGATTTTGACGATATTCCCTTTTTGTAGAGGGCGTGAATAAAGCTGCTAAACTATAAGCAAGTTTAGGATCATTGATTAATAGTGTAACGGCTGACATCGCGAAAGACGAACCATCGAACTCTTTCTTCAGTCTGCTGAAGGCATTTTCAAAAGAAAGCAAATTACAGTAACAGACAATACTAAATGCATACCTCAATTTGATAATGTCATTGCTTTTTCAAGACACTCGGATATTGAAAAACAACGGTCCCAAATGAAAAAGGAGACGCCTGTGAGCAAGAAAAATGTCGAGCTTCCAAATTTTTGCTCACGAAAAATAAGTGTGCGGAAGTATAAAGCATCCGATTTCCAAGCCCATTAACTTACAAAAGGAAGCGCTAAAGGATGCAATAAACATGGATGAAACCGTTAATATCCATACAGGTTTTGACCACGTATACTGTGTGTGCCAACAGACCAGCAGCCAGCAAAAAAGAGACGGTTGCATGAAATAATTCAAGCTTAGTGGTATAATAATATCAACACATTTCAAATTCCAGGTCATTTTCAGGGTTTTCAGGAGAAGTTTTTTCAATTTTTCAGGTCAAATTAAATTAATTGAATTATAATTTGTTGATAACTACAATAGTTTCATACCCCCATTGAAATAAAATTATAGTTTCCTACATACATTTCTCCTCAGAACTTAACGCAATAAACGGGTGGTTGCTCTTTTTATACTTTCTTGAATATTTCAAATGTCATATACTTACGATATAATTCAGGGTGGCCGTTTTAATCGAGGGAAAAAATGCCCGGTTTCTTCCCTGTTTGCAAACATTTTTCAGGGTCATTGAAATTTAAAGATTAGAACTCTCGAAATCAACAATTTGTTTCATTCGAAGTTATAAAAACTGAACCGGAAATTAAAATAGTCAACGTGGAACTCTTTAGAATTTAAAAAAATTTTAATTAGAGCTAACATTTTTCAAAATTCAAACACTCAATTATTTACACGTATAAAATAGAAGCTGATAACACATTCAAAAATTTTAAAATAAATGACATTAAACAGCAAAAATCAACGTTTTCAACTTCTATAAATTGTACAGTTGAGAGATTAAAAAATATATAAAACCACGTTCACTTTCAATGCAAAGGAAGAAGTAGAAAAAGCAATAAAAGAAGGTAGGGTCTGGGATGTGATAAACAGGGAAAGAGGAGGAAGGAAGGGCGTGAATGAAGAAATAGAAATGGATGAATGGACGGATTATTTTAAGGGTCTGCTAGGGGGAGAACAAAATAGGATTAAAGGGGAAAATAGAAAGACAGTCCAGGGAGAAATGGAGGAAGCGAACGAAATAACAAGAGAAGAAGTGAATGAGGCGATAGATAGACTGAAAAGAAACAAGGCCACAGGAGAGGATGGAGTGGAGAACGAAGCGATAAAGTATGGAGGAGAAGGGATTAGGGAAGTGATGTGGAGGATATGCAACAAGGTCTGGAAAGGAGAAGGGTGGCCGGAGGAGTGGATGACAGGGCTGGTAGTACCGCTTGTTAAGAAAGGGGAGGGTAAGAAGGTAGAAGAGTACAGAGGGATCACTCTCATGCAAGGGGGCTATAAAATATACACAGAAATTCTAAGAAAAAGGTTAGAGAACCAGATAGAAGTGAAGCAAAGTATCCCACACAACCAGACGGGATTTAGAAAAGGGATGGGGACAATTGACAACATTTACGTACTCAACTACTTGGTTAACAGAAACTTAGGGAGAAAAAGAGGGAAATTAGTCGCTTTGTTTGTAGATTTCAAAGCAGCCTTTGACTCAGTAAATAGAAAAGTGTTATGGCAGGCAATGAAAGAGAGGGGAATAGAAGAAGGGCTGGTGGAGAGGATAAAGGAAATTTTTACTGAAACCAGGATTAGGGTGAAGATACGCGGGGAAAAAGGGGAGGTTTTCTGGACAGGAAGAGGTCTAAGGCAAGGGTGCCCGTTGAGTCCACTACTTTTTAATTTGCTGCTGGCAGACCTAGAGGAGAAGCTAAAGGAGAAAGGGAAAGGGGGGACGATCCTGGGTAATAGCAAACTATACTCCCTAGCATACGCGGACGACGTAGTTCTAATAGCAGACGATGAGAAGGGGATGAACCTAATGATAAGAATTTTCGAAGAGTACGTGGGAACAAAAGAACTGACGGTGAACGTAGGGAAGACCAAGGTGATGTGCTTCAGAAATAAAAAGACCAAAATAGGTTACGTTTGGAAGATGAACGGACAAACAGTGGAAATTGTGGAGGAGTTCTGTTACCTAGGTTTTTGGTTTGAGTCAGGAGGGGGAAACGATTTGCAGGTGAGGAAAAGAATCGAAAGTGCGAGTAAAGTAATGGGCCAAGTATGGGGTATAGGAAAGAGAAGGTTCAAGGACGATTGGAGAATGAGGGTTTGGTTGTTTGATGCGATGGTTTGGGCGGTGTTGTGTTATGGAGTGGAGGTTTGGGGATGGAAGGAACATAGGAAAGTGGAAAGCATACATGAGAGATTTCTGAGATAGGTAATGGGGGTCAGTTGGAGTTGTCCAGGATACATGATAAGGGAAGAACTAGGAAGGGAAAAAATGGTAACTAGACAAATTAAGAGAGCCTGGAGGTTTGAAGAGAAGCTGAAAAGGGGAGAGGGGAGCAGAATAGCACAAGTATGCTTGGACGAAGTTCGGAACAAGGAGACGAGAGGCAATTTGGGAAATTCAAAATGGGAGGAAGAAAGGAAAAAAATGAGGAGTGTTTGTGATATACAGGAAGGGGTTGTGGATTGGCAGAACATTGAATTAGAGCTATTAGTAAGACAAGGAGAAGAGAGATGGAGAAAGATTATGGATTCGAAGTACAATAGATGGTATATGATGGTCAAAGGGGTGACGGAACCAGAATATTTGCAAAAGATGAAAAAGGAAGAGAAATGGAATAGGGTGATACGGTTTAGAATGGGAGAAGGAGTGAGAGCTTGTAGATATTGGATGGATGAAGAGGACAATCTATGCAGAGTATGTGGGTACGAAGTGGAGTCATGGGCACATGTGTTAGAGAGGTGTACAGGAGAGGAAGATGGACAGTTGAGTGTGGATGAATGTGTGAGATGGATCTTGGATGGTAATGGGCAGGGAGTGATGTGGATGAAAAAACTGGAAGAAATAAGAGAAAGCAAGGGATCAGGGCAGAGCCAAACGGGTAATCCTGTTTAAAGGAATCTAACGAATAAAATTTTCAAATTGGTCTAAATGAATTTGATGGTAAGAGAAAACGGAAGCCCGGGAAGATCGCTCATTGTCTCTAGTCTAAGTGTAGTAATAATATGATTGTTAGTAGGTAAGGCGTTGCATTAGAAAATAAGTAGCGAGTAAGTTAGACTAAGGATGAAATGTAAACATATGTACAGGGAGCGGAGGCCCTCGAACCCGTAAAAGGGAGAGTTCAAATATACAACTAATATATATATATATATTATATTATTATATATATTATATATATTATATGATTACAGAAATATTCACCTTGAAATCTGGGTAAATATTTACATTTGATTTTCTCTTTGGGGTACCAAGAACAACCACAGACAGAATTGATAGCCAGAGTACAATTTTGAACGTTAATCAAGTTTGTTTTCCAATTACTTTGACGCGTGAAAACTCCAAATGACGATTATCACCCCAAATTATGTACTTCATAATTATAAAGATAAAAAAGAGTATTATGCAATTTATTATACGATATTATAATGAGAAAGTGTCAAATTTTTTCAACCTTCCGAAGTATTATATATTAAAATTGTTACTGATAATAATTTTCATTTTTGGTATTATTAAAAAAAAAAAAAAAAAAATCCAGCCAAAACATTCGAACCCCGACAGCAGCGAGTCGCAAGCAGGCACGCTACCGCAGGGCCAGCGCCGCTGCCTGAAAAATTTACCGCGTGACTGATACTAGTGTATCAGTGAAGGTAGCCGCAATTTCGAAACATTATTATTTAAAAAACTAGGCTCCACTTACAAAAAAGCCGTGACACGTGTCGAATGAAATTCGATAATCTTTCGAATTATCGTCATGCGAACTCGATTTGAGTTTCATACTTGAGGCCTTCCCCTTGTTAGAGCTTTCAAATTCTCGGTAATTTGAAATCGGGTAATATTATCGGTAACATACCGGTATGTTACCGAAGCTTCGAGAATGATAGGAAATTAACTATAACATCTTGAACATTTATTCACAGAGGTCGACAACCCATTAACATCTAAAAAATTCAGTGATTAGATAATGTTGGAGCTTATAAAATTAATTATAAACAGCGCCCGTTTGGGTATATTTAAAATATGTAAAACTTTGTGAGCCTTAAAATAATAAATTTAGAAATTTTTCAGAACACTCCTTAATAGCACGGAACGTTTCGGGAATGTTCCGCGGGAACCTTCGGAACGTTCCAGGCACATGTAAAATTGTGAAATGTCCGCCCCTTGGGAACGTTCCAGTGGCACGTTCTAGGAACATTCTACTGAAACCTGAGGGCAAAGAATATCTTTTCTGAGGGGAACCTTCCGTAAAAATGGATGTCATTTTTGAGTTTTGCGTACTGCATATAGTACACTATATAATTTGATATACATATTATAAACTGACATCGATGTTGACCTATCTCTCACGTTCCGGGAACGTTCAGAAGGTTCCCGCCGAACGTTCCTCCGTATAATTGTCTTGCAATACTGCAGAAATTTCAAAAAATAAAATGATTACATTTGAATAAACATAAATAATTAAAATAATAAAATCATCAAATCAAATAATCAATAATTATTTATTTCAAAAACTGTTCACATGTGTAACATATAGTGTGAACGTACGCAGGTGCTTTTCATGCCGGGTCGCATTTTTTATGTAGAACATGTTGCAGTATTTGCACTTGAAATCATCCTTTCCTCCTTGACTTGCAGCCGCAAAAAATTCCCAGACATCACCTTTTTGTTTAGGTATTTTTCACATTTTCACAACAATTATTCCCATGGATTCACAATCGGAAATGATTGGAAAAGCAAATGGATAATGAAAGCTATGTTGTCGTTGCCGAAAATGCACTTCACGGAAGTTTGGAAGGGGGAAAAAAATTAATTCTCATAAATTCTCGCCGAGAACGAACGTCGGGTAAGTTACCCGGTAACTTACCAATATTACCGTACGTTACCATAGTAATTTACCCGACTCAAAACTCTACTCAAGATAGCTCGTATCCAGAGTGTATAGATACATCATCGACATATAGAAATGGACCGATAATTCTGTGGGGAGCACTGAAATGGGCTTTAGAATGAAGCAGTTCAGAATATTTGAAAATTTAAATGTGATAATATCCTTT
>CAKNXH010048405.1:5681-19280 GCA_932178445.1 Andricus quercusramuli
TTTGATATTTCAAGCAACAAATATTTTTATTTTATATAAAAACAATAGTTCAATTCTATGAAAAAAATGAATTTTCAACCTGAAAGTAGAAATTTTCAATCAAATAATTAATTTTTAAACTAAAAACAATAAATTTGTAACAAAAAAAATGGTCAAGAAAGTACTTCAGTTTTCAACCAATAATGGAATAGTTCAATTTTCAACAAAAAATTGTAATTATCTAGCAAATTGTTGAACTTATAAGTCGGAAAGACGTATTTTCTTCAACATAGCTGAATTTTCAACCCAAAATATGAATTTTCAATAAAAAAGTTAATTGAAAAGTTAATTAAAAAGTTTAATTTTTAAACAAAATGATAAATGTTCAAAAAAAAAAGAATTTTTACAAATTAGCTGAACTTGATCCTATTTCAATAAAAAATATTTCAATTTTTAACAGAAGATAATTAATTTTCAATAAAAAAACAACTAATTTTCAACAAAATAGTTAAATTTTCAACCAAAAACTTAATTTTCAACCAAATAATTAAATTGAACCAAAAAAGATGAATTTTCAACAAAAAAAGTTGAATCTTGGACCAGAAAAGTTCAATTTTCAACAAAAAAACTGATTTTTTTTCGTTTTCAGTGAAGAAAATTAATTTTCAGCTAAATAGTTGAATTTTCAACAAAAGAGATTAATTCCTTGCCGAAAAGTTTATTTTTCAAGTAAGAAAATTAATTTTCTATGAAAAAATGAATTATTAACGAAATGCATGAATTTTCAACCATGTTCAATTTTAAACAAAAAAATATAAACTTTAATCACAAATGGGATAGTTAAATTTTCAGTTAAAAAAAAAAAATTTCATATAATTAAGGAATCAACTATTTTGTTACAAAATAGTCTTCTTTGGTTAATTTAAACTAATTTTGATTTAAAATATAAAAATTTGTTGATGAAATTATCAACGATTACAATTTTTCTTGAGAATTCATCTTTTTAGCTGAAAATTAAACTAATTGGTTAAAAGTTGAACTATTTTGATAAAAATGTTATTGCTTGTTGGAAATTAATTCCTTTCAACTGAAAATTGAACTATTCCATTTTTGATTGAAAATTTATCTTTATTTGTTGAAAATTCATGTATTTTGTTAAATTGTTTTTTCAGAAAATTAATCCGCTTTGCGCAAAATTTATTTCTTTTTTCTTGAAAATTTAACTATTTGATTGAAAATTGTTTTTTTTTTTAGTAAAAATTAATTTTTTGGTTGAAAATTGAACTTTTCTAGTAGTAGATTCATCATCTTAGTTGAAATTTCATCACTTTTGTTAAAATTGATCTTTTTCAGTTAAAAATTCAACTATCTACTTGAAAATTAGTGTATTTTGTTGAAAATTCATCTTTTTTGGTGGAAAATTATTAATCGTGCTTAAAAATTCATTTTTTTGGTTGAAAATCTCTTCAGTTGTAAATTACTTTTTTAGTTGTAATTTGAACTATTTGGTTGAAAAATCATGGATTTTGTTGAAAATTCATCTTTTGGCTGAAGATTAATCATTTTAGTTGAAAATCCATCTCTGATTGAAAATTTCACTTTTTCATTGAATTTTTTTCTTTCTAGAAATTAATCTTCTCACTCAAATTTTCAACCAAAAAAGGTCAATTTTCAACAAATAATAGAATAGTTATACTTTTAGTCATGAAAATTAATTCTCAAACAAAAAAACGAATTTTTAGAAAAATAGTTAATTTTTTAATCAACGAGAAGAATTCCTTACCAAGAAATTTATTTCTAAAATAAAATTAGTTTTGTATAAAGTGCATTTTTGACCAACTACTTAAATTTCCGACTGAAGAAGAATTTTCAACCTCGAGTTGAATTTTAAATTAAAAAATAAAAATTTTCAGTTACAAACGGAATAGTTGATTTTTTAGTTAACAAAATAATAATTTTTACATAATGGACGATGAATCGAGATAAATCGGTCCAATCTTGTATGTGACCTTGATCGCAATAGTGGTAGAGCAGAAAGAATATATTAAAGAAGAAGAAGGAGAAGAAGGAGAAGAAGGAGGAGAAGAAGGAGAAGAAGAAGAAGGAGAAGAAGGAGAAGAAGGAGAAGAAGAAGAAGGAGAAGAAGAGGCCGCTTCTCGGTCGGCGACCGCTCGCTCGCTAAGCGCAAATTTGACCAGAGCACGCGTCGAGTCAATTTTAATTCTCATTCACGCGAATCATTGTCAAAGTCCACACCGTGGAATGAAAAAGGTCAATGCGATTAATTGAGTCGATATATTTCTGGGATGGATGGAGAGCAGGCGCCGAGCGCCCTCGGCGCCCTCATTGATTATGCGAGTGTGCACCACATCCATCCGCGTATGAGGATGTGACGCACTACGAACCTCTTAGCCGTAACTGCTAGCTTCCCAGCTGTTACGGGTAGCCTCCGAGCTGTGAGGGGCAGCCTCCTAGCTGTGACGGGCAGCCTCCTATAGCTGTTACGGGCAGCCTCCGAGCTGTTGCGGGTAGCCTCCGAGTTGTTACGGGTAGCCTCCGACCTGTTACGGGCAGCCTCCGAGCTGTTACGGGCAGCCTCCTATAGCTGTTGCGGGTAGCCTCCGAGCTGTTGCGGGTACCCTCCCATCTGTAACGCTAGCCTCCTAGCTGTAGCTCCCAGTTTCGCGGTTAATTCGAGATTGCGTCAACCGTTTTATTAAACACACGATTTGCAAATCTTCCGTCCGACCTGATTCTCCTCGTCGCTCCTCCATTGTAATTCTAATTCCACTTTCAATCGTTTCAATTCCAATCTTGAACCAGACGAGACGCGTTTGCCTTTTATTGATTCGATTCAAAAACGATGCGTAAGAAACTTGACAAGACGTAATTGCCGCTAATGCAGGACTTCAAAATTTATATTGATCATTGGCTTCTCTTAATTTGCAGACCTCGAGGTACAGTCGAATTGTCGCCAACAATTCGGTTAATTATAGCTTTCGAAGAAAGCAAATTCTTTGGTTTCTTCCATCACTTAATTGGTGGGAATCATTTTCGTTTAGATATTAATCGCAGTCTCCTTTCACATCTTAAATCAAAGAGAACATTCTTCAAGAATTATTGAAAAGTTGAAAAAAAGCAAGAATTTCTCGAATTTTGGACCTTGAATTCAACTGGTGGTCTGACCTGGGAAAGTTGTAGCAAAAATCTGAAATTTATACCAAGGAGTTTTTGAAGTCTTTTCTTCAGTTGGGCTCAATAAAACAGAAAAAATCTTCACGGGTTCCAGAGTTATGACTAAAAATGTCCAAGCGCGACTGAAACCCTACGTAGAGACGCTTGGACATTTTTAGTCGTATCTCGAGAACCCATGAAGATTTTTCAAGCTTTATTGGCTTAAATTAAAGAGAAGATTTCAAAAATTAGGTCCTGCCAAATTCAGTTTTCTTCCTAAAAGTTTTTTTATTAAAAATGTCCAAGCGTATCTGCGTCAACAGCAGTGGTCGCTGACAAACCCGAATCAGACGCGCTTGGACATTTTTAGTCATAACTCGGGATTCATTTAATTCCTTCACATTCTTTTTAATTCCTTCACATTCTTTTGAATTCCTCCACATTTTTTTTTAACTTGCCCCGATTTTTTTTGATTTCCTCAAAATCCACTGAATACTATGATTTTTTATTTATTTTTTTAACTCGAATGTTATGTAATTCATTTTTTTTTTTTTCGACATTTTTAATTTGTAATTTTTTTTCAAATAAATTCTTTCAAATTTTGATGAATTCTATAAAAGCCTCTTGAATCCCTTTAAATTCTTTTGAATTCATTCCAATTTTACTGAAATCAATGGAATACTCTGAATTTTTGGAATTTTGTAAAACTTATTCGAATTTATTTGGAATTTATCCTGGAATATTATTAATTTATTCTTAATTGTTTAAAAAAAAACTGAATTCCTTGGAAGTGATTCAAATTTTTTTTTTAAATTCAACCTGAATTTAATCATCCAATATTATCGACTCAAAAAAATAAGTAGTTGCATTTTCAACTGAATAGTCAAATTTTCAAGCCAAAAAGGTTAATTTTTTAGAAGTTAGTTCAATTTTCGCCAAAAAAGTTCATTTTTAGACAAATAGTTCAAATTTCTAATAAACTGTAAAATTTCAAGCCAAAAAGACAAATTTTCTACAAAACAGTTAAATTTTTAATAAAAAAATTAATTTACGACCAAATAGTTGAACTTTTATTCAGAATAAGGAATTTTCCATAAAAATACGATTTTTTAACAAAATAGTTAAATCCTCAACAAAATATAATGTTTTTTTAATTTTTAATCAAATATTTTTATTTATTATCAAAAAAGTTGAATTTTCAACCAAAAATATAAATTTTCAATGAAAAAGTTAAGTTTCAACAAAATATTTTAAATTTCTACGAAATTGTTTAAATTGCAAGCCGAAAAAAAATCAAAAAAACTGTTAAATTTTCAATGAAAAAGTTAATTTACGACCAAATAGTTGAATTTTTAATTAAAATTACGAATTTCCCATAAAAAATACGATTTTTGTAACAAAATAGTTGAATCGTCAACCAAATATAATGTTAGTTTTGTTTTTAATTAAATACTTTAATTTATTATCAAAAATGTTGAATTTTCAACCAAAAATATAAAATTTCAACCAAAAATATAAATTTTCAATATAAAGTTAATTTTCAACCAAATGGTTTAAATTTCCACCAAATTGTTTAAATTGCAAGCCAAAAAGACAAATTTTCCACAAATCAGTCGAATTTTCAATAAAAAAGTTAATTTACGACCAAATAGATGAATTTTCAAACGAAAAGTTTATTTTTTAAATAAGAAGATTAATTTTCTCCAAAAAACTGAATTATCACAAAAATACTTGAATTTTCTTCTAAAAAAGAATAATTTTTAAGCTTAGTTAAATTCTGCGTTAAAAAAATTAATTTTCAACTAAGAATGAAATTAATTTTAAAGTCAAATTTTTTAAATTTTTAATGCAAATTCAAATTTTTTTTAATTCCATTCAAATTCGTAAGATATATAAAATTAGGCAGATGACAAATCTGCCCCAGCTACCTGTGTATTATTCCCCCACTACGCGGCTTCCCCTCACTCACTCGAACTGTCGCCGCGGAGCCTGATCAGCGAGAGTCCTTTGTACCTAATTAGGACTAAAATGCGGAATATAAATTTTTTAAATTTATCACCTAATAACTTACAAATATAATATTCTAAATCTGCAATTTATAACGATTCCAACGATATGTTATTAGACTTAAAAAGTTGAAAATAAACAAAATTATATTGGTAAATTATCAAGTGCTAAATAAAAAAAAAAAAGTTATATTCCGCATTTTATTCTTCATCAGGTACAAGGGACCGCTGACCAGGCTCGTTAGCAACAGTTCGACTGTGTGAGGGGAAATCGCGTATTGGGGGAACCGTACGCAGGTAGCTGGGGCGGAATGTTATCAGCCCTTTAAAATCAGATTCAAAAACAGAAAATGTAAAGAAGCAACACATTTTTTTCACCCAATTGTGCAAGACATTTCTACTTGTAATCATTTTAATTTCAATTCAGATAAAAAAATGTAAATTGTTGTATACTCGTATTATATTCGTTTACAGGTATAAATTGCAATGTCACGATGGAAAAAAGTATTTCTTATCATCACAGGTCAGGAAACTCTGATACCATTTCCATAAGAATATCAGTTAAGAATTAAACAAGAACAGAAAGAACATTTTTGAGCCAAGCTATTAATTGAATAATTTTGAGCTTCTTAAATTGAGTGCAATATTCGCAGATTTAGAATGCATTTTAGTCCTCAGAAGGTACAAGGGACCGCTGACCAGGCTCGGCGGCAACAGTTCGACTGAGTGAGGGGAAGTCGCGTGGTGGGGGAACCGTACGCAGGTAGCTGGGGCAAAATCGTCATCTGCCTTTAAAAATCAGATTTAAAAACAGAAACAAAATTTTTATTCTACAATTTTTGTTTACTGTTATGATACTCGTTTAGCGGCAGGTATAAATTGCAATGTCACGATGGAAAAAAACATTTCTTATCATCACAGGTCAGGAAAATCTGATACCATTTCCAGAAATATTGTACATATCAAGATTTAGCTTTCATTGCAGATTATCATCTTAAGATTGGTTAGTCATCGCAGCTTAATTAATGATTACATTGATTGAACTTTCCAGGGTCGATGAGATATCAGTATGCGAGACAGAAATAGTGGGTTAAGGTTGACACAATTTCCGGGAAAATTAATTGCACAGCACCTTGTTAATAACAATGATTCACCATTTTCCGAGTGATTTTCTATTTTCACAAATTAATTAGGCTTTCAACAAAAAAATTAAATTTTCAACAAAATTGTTCGATTTTCGACCAAAACAGATGAAATTCAAACTTAAAAATTTCAAACTAAAAAAAAACAATATTCGAAAAAAATGTTACATTTTCAACCAATGAGATGAACATTCAGTTGGACAAAAATTTAACTATTTAGTTCAACTTTTACACAAGTAGTTACAATTTTAATTAAAAATATCAATTTTTAAGTAATTTTAAAGCAAGAATCTTCATTTTCTAACAAAAATGAAATTTCAAGAAAATACATACAAATAGTTATATTTTCAGTTAAAAATTTAGGTTTAAACAAAAAAAAATGTCAAAAAAAGTTCAATTTAAAAAAACAAAAAAAAAAAAAAAAAAATACATGAATTTTCAACTCAGAATGAAAATTTTTTCCCAAAATGAAATAGTTAAATTTTCAGTAAAAAAAAATAGTTTTCAAACCAGAAAACAAAAAGATGAATTTTGAAGCTAGAATCTAAAATTCTGAAAGAAAAAAAAGTAAATTTCTTCAAAATACATAAAAATTGTTAAATTTCCAGTAAAAAAATAGTTTTCAACAAAAAGAACAAATTTTTGATAAAATACGTGAATTTTTAACAAAATAGTTAATTTTTCAATAAAAAATATGAGTTTTAAAGCAAGAACATTTAGTTTTTAACAAAAAAAAATAATTTTAAACAAAATAATTCAATTTCGAACAAAAAAAATCGAACTTTAAAGAAAATACAGGAATTTGTAACTAACAAAGAGAAATTTTTCCCAAAAATGAAATAGTTAAATTTTCAGTTAAAAAATTAATTTTTCAATTTTTAGTTAAAAAAATTAATTTTTTAATTTTTAGTTCAAAAAATTAATCCGAACAAATAAATAATGAAATTTTAACAAAATAAATTAATCTCCACATAATAAAGACGAATTTGCACTAAAAATAAAATAGTTAAATTTTCAGTACTTAAAATTAATTTTTACACACAAATAAACGAATTTTCAAGAAAATACATGAGTTTTCAATTAAGAAAGATAAATTTCATTTAAAAAATTAATTTTCTAATTTTCAGGTAAATAATTAGTTTATTTTTTAGTTCAAAAAAATTCATTTTAAAACAAAAAATCGAATCTTCAAAAAATAGTTGAATTTTGAAATAAAAAAATGAAATTTAACAATGTGAATGAATTTTCAATTGAAATTGACAAGTTTCCACAAAATATGAAATTGTTAAATTTTTAGTTAAAAAAAATTTATATTTAACAAAAAACATTTTTATCACACAAAAAAAAAATTTTGAACTGAAGAGGATAAATTTCCAACTGAAAATGAAATAGTTAAATTTTTTGTTAAAAAAATTAATTTTTAATTCAAAGACACGAATCATTCAATAACAGTTCATTTTTGAAAAAAACGAACTTTAGATAAAATACATGAATTTTCAACTAAAAAAGAAAATTTTTTCCCAAAAATGAAATAGTTAATTTTTAGTTAAAAAAAATAGTTTTCAAACCTGAAATTAAAAAAAAATTTTTGAAACAAAATACATTAATTTTTAATAAACTAGTTCAGTTTTCAACAAAAAAGATGGATTTTGAAGTCAGAATCTTAATTTAAAAAAAAAAATGTTTTTAACAAAATATATGAATCTTCACCTAATACAGACAATTTTTCACCAAAAATGAAATATTTAAATCTTCAGTTAATAAAATTAATTTTTACAAAAAAAAAAGAAAACTTATTCTTAGCATCAACAAAAAAAAACGAATTTTTAACTGAAAAAGATAAATTTCCAACTGAAAATGAAATAGTTAAATTTTCAGATAAAAAAATAGTTTTCAAACTTGATTTTTTTTTGTAATAAAATACATTAATTTTTAATAAACTAGTTCAGTTTTCAACCAAAAAGGTGGATTTTGAAGTCAGAATCTTAATTAAAAAAAAATTTTTTTTAACAAAATACATGAATCTTCACCGAATAAAGACAATTTTTCACCAAAAATGAAATAGTTAAATCTTCAGTTAATAAAATTAATTTTTACCCAAAAAAAACGTATTTTCGAGATAAAAAACGAATTTTTAACTGAAAAAGATAAATTTCCAACTGAAAATGGAATAGTTAAATTTTTTGTTAAAAAATTAATTTTCAACTAAAAAAGAAACAAATTTTGAACAATTTTAAACAAATTTTTCACCAAAGAAAAGAATTTTGAACCAAAAATTGAATAAATAAATTCGTAATTGGGAAAATAAATTTTCAACCAAAAAATAAATATTTTAAAAATAAGCTATGAATTGCGAATTATAATTAGACGAGATTATTCGGATTGCACCGGATAACCACTTCGGATAACCGCCTGGTCCGTCGAATTACCAGAATTGTTTCCCCCTCGACTTGTTTGAAAAAAAATTGCTCTTCCTCTAATGACGTTTTTTTCCCCCCAGCGTCTGGAGATAATTCAGGGCCATTTTCAAAGAGATGGGTCCAGCTCATGAATAATTCGAAATCGAAAGTTTGCCAAAGCGAATGAAATGAGTCGGATCAACGAAATGACGAGAAACAGAGGAAAGAAAGACTGGTGGAGTTGATCGCAAAGCGCTGATAACCTCGTACTTTTTCTGGTTCGCTCCAGCCACGGTGGAAGGAAGGAGCCTTCACCGATTCAACAAGACCTGATTTCTTCCTCCTCTTCTCTATGTGTTGCCGGGCTGCCGAGGCTCGCGCGCCGCGCCGCCGGCTGATCACGTGCATCGCTGGCTGGTGACGTGCATCGGCAGCCTGCACTCCCATTTCATCGAGTCCAGGGAGATTGATAGATGTACTTCATCCGATCTTCTCAGATGACAAAGATTTACTTTCACCTCTTTAAAAGGAGAATCCGCCGACATTATTCTTTCACAAATGTGTAGGTCAGAATGTGGTACACACGAGTCATGCCATCATTTCATTCAGCTTCAAGAGTACTTGCTTGCTTGTCAGTTTGCAAATTAGAAAAATTTCTCTGAAAATCCTCTCTCTTTAAATCTCACTGGTTCAATCAGTAGAAGTCTGTCACTGGCAATCAGTAGAAGTGTGTCACTGGCAATCAGTGATATTTCACTGGTTCAATCAGTGGAATTCCGCCGCTGATTTCATCAGTGAGGTTCACTGGTTCACTCAGTTCAAGGGGATTACTTGCTTTGCTTGTTAGTTTACAAATTAGACAAATTTCTCTGAAAATCCTCTCTCTTTAAACGAACCAGTGAAATCTCACTGGTTGAAGCAGCCAGAAGTGTGTCACTGGCAATTAGTGACATTTCACTGGTGCAATCAGTGGAATTTCGCCATTGGTTTAATCAGTGAGGTTCACTGGTTCACTCAGTTCAAGAGGATAACTTGCTAGATTTTTAGTTTACAAATTAGAAAAATTTCTCGAAAAATCCTCTCTCTTCAAACGAACCAGTGAAATCTCACTGGTTGAAACAGCCAGAACTGTGTCACTGGCAATCAGTGATATTTCACTGGTTCAATCAGTAGAGGTGTGTCACTGGCAATCAGTGAGATTTCACTGGCAATCAGTGAGATTTCACTGGCAATCAGTGAGATTTCACTGGTTCACTCAGTAGAAGTGTGTCACTGGCAATCAGTGAGATTCATCGATTCATCAGCGATTCATCATCGATTCATTCAGCTTCAAGAGGATTACTTTCTTGTTAGTTTGCACATTAGAAAAATTTCCCTGAAAATCCTTTCTCTTTGAATGAACAGTAAAATCTCACTAGTTGAAACAGCCAGAAGTCTATCACTGGTTCAATCAGTAGATGTGTCTCACTGGTTCAATCAGTAGATGTGTCTCACTGGTTCAATCAGTAGAAGTATCTCACTGGTTCAATCAGTAGAAGTGTCTCACTGGTTCGATCAGTATGAGTGTCTTACTGGTTCGATCAGTAGAAGTGCCTCACTGGCAATCCGTGAGACTTCACTGGTTCAACCAGTGGAATTCCCGCCGACATTATTCTTTCACAAATTAGATAATTTTCTCTGAAAATCCTCTCTCTTTAAATGAACCAGTGTAATCTCACTGGTCGAAACAGCCAGAAGTGTGTAATTAGCAATCAGTGAGATTTCACTGGTTCAATCAGTAGAAGTGACTCACTGGTTCGATCAGTGAGATTTCACTGGTTCAATCAGTGACTTTTTAATGAATTTAAATAGGAATTATCAACTAAAATTATGAATCTTTAACAACAAAATAAAGTTTTTGAAAAGTAGTTCAACTTTAAACCAAGTAGTTGATTTTTCAACCAAAAAAATTAATTGTCAAGCAAAAAAGACAAATTTTGCAATTAAAAATATCAATTTTCAACTAAAACTAGAACAGTTAATTTTCTTGTTAAATAATACGTTCCTAAACAATAAACGAATCTTGAATGAAAAAGTTAAATTTTCAGTTGAAAAAATTAATTTTTTACTAAAAAAAATAATTGTCTACCAAAAAAATTGATTTTTAAGTAGGAAGAATAATTTTCTACCAAAAAAGATGAAATTTTAACAAAATACAGGAAATTTCAAGCAAATAGTTGAATTTGTAAACTAAAAAGAATAAATTTATAACAAAAGTGGGATAGTTCAATTCTCACTTTAAAAAATTGATTTAAAAAAAAATAGTCCACAATTAGTGGAATTTTTTTCTAAAGTAGTTAAATTTTCGCCCAAAACAATGACTAACAAAATTGTTGAATTTTTAACCAAATCATTCAATTTTCTACCAAAAACATGAATTTTCAGCTAAATAGTTGAAAATATTTTGACTACAAAAAATTGATTTTCAATTAAAAATATCAATTTTCAACCAAAAATAGAATAGTTACATTTTTTGTTAAAAAATTCATTCTTAAACAAACAAAAATAATTTTCAACAAAATAGATGAATTTTTAACTGAAATTATGCATCTTCAACCAAAATTTTCAGTTAAAAAAAATTAATTAAAAAAAAAAAAGAATTTTCAACAAAAAATGTGAAATTTCAAGCAAGAAGAATAATTTTCTACCAAAAAAGATGAATTTTTAACAAAAAACATGAATTTCCATCCTAATAGTTGAATTGTCTACTAAAAATGATAAATTTATAATAAAAAATTTTAACTTAACTAGAATAATTGAATTTTTGACCAAAAAGATTATTTTTCAAAGAAGAAGATTAATTTTTACCAAAAAATACGAATTTTCAAGTAAAAAAGATAATTTTTCAAACCAAAAATTGAGTAATTAAATTCTTAGAGAAAAAATGAATATACAGCCAGCGAGATGAATTATTAATTAAAATTATGGAATATTCAAATGGAATAATAGTTACATTTTCAGTTGAAAAAAAAATTTTCAACAAAAAAAACCAAAGAAAGAACAATTTTTCTAAAAACAGCTCATTTTTCAACCAATAAAATTAATTTTTAATAAAAACGATGAATCTTCAATGAAAAAAAAAATAATTTTGAACAAAAGAGTTTAACATTCCAAAATGGAATAGTTAAATTTTCATTTCATTAATTTTCAATCACCAAAAAATTAATTTTTACCAAGAAGATGAATTTTCCAACAAGAAGACTAATTTTCTACCAAAAAAGACGGAATTTTCAACTAAAAAAAAATTGATTCGCAATCAATAAAAAATAAATGTTTAACAAAATAGTTGAATTCTCAACCAAAAATTGAATAGTTGGAATAATTGATTCAAAAAAAAATTCAACAAAATCAGTATATTTTTAACCATGTTTGAACAAGCCGAGTAATTTTCTACCAGAAAAAAAAACTAATTTTTAACTTAAAAAAATCTTTTTTTTTGCTGGAAAAGGAACTTTAGTAAAATAGTTAAATTTTAAACGAGAGAAATGAATTTTTAACTGAAATAGATAAATTTACCTAAAAAAAAAAAATTTTCAAGCAAAAAAAAGTTTTTAAAACCAAAAAGATGACTTCTCAATAAATAAAGACTAAAGAAAGAATTAATTTATTAATTGTTAATTAATTAATTAATTGTTGAACCTTCAAGTCCAAAGACGAATTTTCTCTACAAGTTCAACTAAATATGAATTTTAAAGCAAGAATCTTCATTTTCTAAAAAAATGAAATTTAAACAAAATAAATACAAATAGTTATATTTTCAGTTAAAAAGTTAGTTTTTAACAAATAAAAAAAGATAACCAAAAAGAAAACGAACTTTAAACAAAATATATTAATTTTCTACAAAGATGATTCTGAATGATGTTCTTCAAACCGAGATGTCCTCAACATCCTCCTGCTTCAAAATTTTGATATCTGAAAAATTTTTAAAAATTTTTGAATTCAAAAATTTTGGAATGTAAAACTTGTTTTTCGAACCTCCATAGATTTGAAAGCTCTCATCCCTAAAAGCTTCAAATTCACCCGACCTCTAATTTTGATTGCTATTAATTAGCCATTCCTCAAAGGCATTGCTACATTGCCACCTCTTTCATTACACTTGTCGACACACTTTTTTTTTTGAATGGTTAATTTTTTATCTGATCCACGTGCTTGGAAAGGCCTTGGTGGAAAAGAAGCGATTCTAATTTCTGTCACAGTTTGTGTTACCCTAGATGGAACGTACGTCCGTCAACTGCGCGTTATCGCTGCATTGTGTCATACGGTACCGTTAAACATCAGTGTCAAGTCGAGATCATAGACCCAATATATTCATAAATAGACATGCAATTTGCAGGATAAAACCGGATAAGGGGTGATGCGTCTCACTCTCTTTAGTTAGGTCTGATATCTAGGTTCTTGCTCAATCAAAGCTACTTCCTTAATAATTAGTGACAATCCTGTTGAGGTACCTTAGATCGGATGCATCTGAACAAAAAGCAAAAAACTAGGCTTTTCCAGCTATCTGCATTCGGATGATTGTGGATTTCAATTTTTTCCAGCGGTTTCGTCGATGATATCACTTTTCAAAATACTCCCTTTTGGAAGCCACAACCTTCTTCGAGCAATCCTCCCACATTCTGAAGCACTCCTTCACATCCCCAAGATACCTTGTTTCTGAAGCTGGATAAAAACGTTGCAAACAATTGACAACTACAATTATTCGATGATGAATAATTTTTATCCGGGGCATGATAAAAATTATTTGCCGCCGGATAATTTAGTTTTCAATTGTTTCCAGCATTTTTATCGATGATATCACTTTTCAAAATACTCCCTTTTGGAAGCCACAACCTTCTTCTAGCAATCCTCGCACTTTCTGAA
>CAKNXH010048406.1:0-10681 GCA_932178445.1 Andricus quercusramuli
ATTTTATTAATTAAAAGATCTTATTTTCTTTTATGTACTGGTCCAATTATTTTTATCAGAACTTGCAACGTTCCAACATTTAATAATATTTTTTTTTTAACTGTCATTCATCGTTAAAATTATTCATCATTTTAGTTGGAAATTTATGTCATTGGCTGAAAATGTCACTATTTTGTTGATCATGTGCTTCTTTTGTTTCTTGAAAATTAATTTTATAAATTAAAAAATGAAGTATTCCATTATTTTTGTTTGAAAAATCAACTACACTGTTGACATTTGAATTGCTTTTTTTAGTTTATTCTTCTGGTTAATGATTCATCAGAATTTAAAGTTAAATTACTTTGTTAAAATCAAATTTTTTTGATCGACGACTTATCGTTTTAGTTTAAAATTCATCTCTTTGGTTGAAAATTTCATTTTTTTCTTGGCAATTCGTTTTTTCGTTGGAAATAAATGTTTTCAATTGAAAATTGAACTACTCAATTTTTTTCAATTAATATTTTTTGTTGTTGCAAATCCAACTATTTGATTGCAAATTCATATTTTTTTATAGGAAATTAATCTTCTTTACGAAAAATTAATTCTTTTGTTTGAAAATTCATCTATACTTGGTTGAAAGTTGTACTGCTTTATTAAAAATTCATTCATTTGTAACATGATTCATCATTCTATTTGAAAATTCATCTGTTTCATTGAAAATGTAACTATTTAATTCCTCATTCGTTTTTTTTGCAAATTTTTCTTCTTCATTTAAATATTCGACTTAGTTGTTGAAAATTTATGTTTTCAATCGGAAATTCAATTATTACATTTTTGGTGGAAAATTGTTACTCTTCAGTTGAGAATTCAACCAATTGGATAATTTAAAATGACTTTTTTTATCAGTGGGTCAAATTGACTGATTTGAAAAGTCACTTTCAACTGATTCGTCAGTCTACGAATCCGCATAATGTAAATCAGTAAAAATTGACTTCCAATCAGTCACTTTTGAATGATTCCAATTTCCTATGCACTCACTAACTTTTTGACAATCTTAGGCCTGCATAAGACGTTATAAAGGGGGTAGGGGTATGGTCGCAAGATCAAACTTATAGAACTTATCAATTACATGTGTGGCTTCCTCTGAGAACAAAATTTTGAATTGAACACGCATTTTCTAAAACGCGATTTTACTTTTCTACGTTTAAAAGAACAAAATTCCTTCGTGGTAATTTCTTCATTTAGGTTAAAAATATAAACATCTCTCCAAAATTCAAATCAGTCAATTAGAACTAGGGATATGGAAAAAACGGTCGAGAAAAAGAAAAAAAGTTTTCGATCTGCTTCATCGGGAATTGTTTTTCATATTTCATTGATATTATTATATTGACCTATTGATGAACCATTGATGACCCACCAGTACCGATTCATCAAGTTTCAAAAAACGGTATATTCTGTGCAGATGGAAAAAACTTTTTTGATATTCAAAACACGACAATATTACATGTAGTTTATTTTTTCGCGTCTCTAAGACTCATCGATTGACCTATTGATGAAAATTCTATGACCTACCAGTACCGAATTATGATGTTTCAAAAATTGGTATATTCTGTTTATATGGGAAAAACTTTTTTGATATTCAAATCAAGACAATATTACATGTAGGTTATTCGTTCGCGTCTCTATGACTCACCGATCGACCTACTGTTGAAAGTTTTATGACCTACCAGTATACCGAATTATGAAGTTTCAAAATAGTTGTTGGTAATACAAGTGCGCAAAGTGTCTCGTCGTCTCGAGATTCAGGATGGGTAGAACAATATTTTTTATAAGCTTGGCTAGTCGTCCCGAATTTTCGGGATGAACAGTCCATTCCTTTTGCTGAATCCTCAAATGTCGGGAAACGGCCACTACCTCGCCAAAAAATGTAGATACCTGTATTTCTGTACATATTGTAGTGAAAATCTCAGCGTATGAAGGTTTTGCCTATATTTGTACATAATTTGAAACTTTTCAGTGGATTAGCGATTATAACGAGTGACAGGTGGAAAAGTACCATCATTATAGAAAAGGGCTTTCAATTATCGAACGGGCAGATGACAATTCCGCCCTGGGACCAGCGAACGGTTCTCCCACTACGCGGCTTCCCCTCACTCAGCCGAACTGCTGCCGCCGAGCCTGGTCAGCGGGAGTCCTTTGTACCTAATGATGAGTAAAATGCTGAATATAACATTTTTCCAAATTAGCACTTGGTAATTGGTAAATATTATTTTCGAAATCTGTTAATTATAAAGATTCCAACGATATGTTACTTGAATTTAAAAAAATTGAAAATTGGAGAAGAAATGTTCAAGTTTATGTGAAATTTCATGAACACATTTTTCAGTATTTTTATCAAATCCACTGCAGTAGCTTTAATTTATTGGTTGACTGAAATTTGGCCACATTTGAAAACTTATTAACGAACACCATACATTTAGTTTATTTGTATGTATGTATGTATATTTGAACTCTCCCTTTTACGGGTTCGAGGGCCTCCGCTCCCTGTACATATATTTACATTTCATCCTTAGTCTACCTTAACCGCTACTTATTTTCTAATCCAACGCCTTACATAATGACAATCATATTATTACTACTCTTAGACTACAGACAATGAGCGATCTTCCCGGGCTTCCGTTTTCTCTTACCATCAAATTCATTTAGACCGATTTGAACATAAAAAATTTTTACTCTTTATTTTCCTTTACACAGGATTACCCGTTTGGCTCTACCCTGATCTCTTGCTTTCTCTTATTTCTTCCAGTTTTTTCATCCACATCACTCCCTGTCCATTACCATCCAAAATCCATCTGACACATTCATCCACACTCAACTGTCCATCTTCCTCTTCTGTACACCTCTCTAACACATGTGCCCATGACTCCACTTCGTACCCACATACTCTGCACAGATTTTCCTCTTCATCCAACCAATATCTACAAGCTCTCACTCCTTCTCCCATTCTAAACCGTATCACCCTATTCCATTTGTCTTCCTTTTTCATCTTTTGCAAATATTCTGGTTCCGTCACCCCTTTGACCATCATATACCATCTATTGTACTTCGAATCCATAATCTTTCTCCATCTCTCTTCTCCTTGTCTTACTAATAGCTCTAATTCAATCTTCTGCCAATCCAGAACCCCTTCCTGTATATCACAAACACTCCTCATTTTTTTCCTTTCTTCCTCCCATTTTGAATTTCCCCAATTGCCTCTCGTCTCCTTGTTCCGAACTTCGTCCAAGCATACTTGTGCTATTCTACTCCCCTCTCCCCTTTTCAGCTTCTCTTCAAACCTCCAGGCTCCCTTAATTTGTCTAGTTACCATTTTTTCCCTTCCTAGTTCTTCCCTTATCATGTATCCTGGACAACTCCAACTAACCCCCATTACCCATCTCAGAAATCTCTCATGTATGCTTTCCACTTTCCTATGTTCCTTCCATCCCCAAACCTCCACTCCATAACACAACACCGCCCAAACCAACGCATCAAACAACCAAACCCTCATTCTCCAATCGTCCTTGAACCTTCTCTTTCCTATACCCCATACTTGGCCCATTACTTTACTCGCACTTTCGATTCTTTTCCTCACCTGCAAATCGTTTCCCCCTCCTGACTCAAACCAAAAACCTAGGTAACAGAACTCCTCCACAATTTCCACTGTTTGTCCGTTCATCTTCCAAACGTAACCTATTTTGGTCTTTTTATTTCTGAAGCACATCACCTTGGTCTTCCCTACGTTCACCGTCAGTTCTTTTCTTCCCACGTACTCTTCGAAAATTCTTATCATTAGGTTCATCCCCTTCTCATCGTCTGCTATTAGAACTACGTCGTCCGCGTATGCTAGGGAGTATAGTTTGCTATTACCCAGGATCGTCCCCCCTTTCCCTTTCTCCTTTAGCTTCTCCTCTAGGTCTGCCAGCAGCAAATTAAAAAGTAGTGGACTCAACGGGCACCCTTGCCTTAGACCTCTTCCTGTCCAGAAAACCTCCCCTTTTTCCCCGCGTACCTTCACCCTAATCTTGGTTTCAGTAAAAATTTCCTTTATCATCTCCACCAGCCCTTCTTCTATTCCCCTCTCTTTCATTGCCTGCCATAGCACTTTTCTATTCACTGAGTCAAAAGCTGCTTTGAAATCTACAAACAAAGCGACTAATTTCCCTCTTTTTCTCCCTAAGTTTCTGTTAACCAAGTAGTTGAGTACGTAAATGTTGTCTATTGTCCCCATCCCTTTTCTAAATCCCGTCTGGTTGTGTGGGATACTTTGCTTCTCTTCTATCTGATTGTCTAACCTTTTTCTTAGAATTTCTGTGTATATTTTATAGCCCCCTTGCATGAGAGTGATCCCTCTGTACTCTTCTACCTTCTTACCCTCCCCTTTCTTAACAAGCGGTACTACCAGCCCTGTCATCCACTCCTCCGGCCACCCTTCTCCTTTCCAGACCTTGTTGCATATCCTCCACATCACTTCCCCAATCCCTTCTCCTCCATACTTTATCGCTTCGTTCTCCATACCATCCTCTCCTGTGGCCTTGTTTCTTTTCAGTCTATCTATCGCCTCATTTACGTCTTCTCTTGTTATTTCGTTCGCTTCCTCCGTTTCTCCCTGGACTGTCTTTCTATTTTCCCCTTTGATCCTATTTTGTTCTCCCCCTAACAGACCCTTAAAATAATCCGTCCATTCATCCATTTCTATTTCTTCATTCACGCCCTTCCTTCCTCCTCTTTCCCTGTTTATCACATCCCAGACCCTACCTTCTTTGATTGCTTTTTCTACTTCTTCCTTGTATTTCTCCTTTCCCCTTTGCTTTTTCCCTTCCAGCATCTTCTCATGTTCTCTTTTTCTCCTGTTGTACTCCGCCTTCTCTATTTCTCCTTTCCTCCATTTTCTTACAGACTCTTTCATTCTCTCCTTACTCTCCCTGCATTCCTCGTCCCACCATCCTCTCTTCCCCTCTTCTCTTCCTTCTTTTGTACCTACCTCATTCTTCACCTTCTCAATCGACCCTTTCAACCTTTTAATTAACGAGTCTACCCCCTCCTCCTTTTCATATCTAACATTCTCCTTTTCCATCTTCTGTTCAAACACTTTTAATTTATCTACCCCCCAGACTCCCATTTTCGTGTCCCTTTCCCCCCCTCTTTCCTTTCTCCCTCTTCCACGCTTATGGACGCCACCTTTCAGTGTAGCTATTACTGGGAAGTGTTCTGACCCTATCTCATTCCCTACATTCATACTGCATATCATATTACTCATTCTTTCTTCTGCCAAGATGTAGTCTATTATTGTTTCTCCCTTACCTATAAATGTAATCTCTCCTTTCTCATCTCCTTTCATGTTGCCATTACATATAAACCATCCGGTTTCTCCTATTATGTCTAGTAACTTCCTCCCCTCCCGGTCTATCTCCCTATGTTTGGAGCTCCTCATATATGCCTCCTTTTCTTCATCCCAAATCCCTCCCCCTTGCTCGCCAGTCCAGGCATTTAAGTCACCTCCTATCAAAACCAATTCTTCCTTCTTTTCCTCCATCCACCTCCTTATTACTCTCCAACCTTCCTCTTCCCCTCTTCTTCTATATACACAAACCACCGCTATTTTGACTTTCCCTATTATAATCCTTCTTACCATTGTTCCCTCCTTTTCTTCTCTGTCCTGCTCTGTTTTACCTTTTACTGCCCATTCTTTTCTCACCCCTGATACCATGCCGCCCATTCCTCTACCTTTAACGTGTTCCTTCCTTGCCTCTTGCATTGTCCACACATACCCTTTAGGTAACAACCTTTTCATCCCCTTCCAATCCTTCTCATCCGCCCAGGTTTCACTCATCATAATCACGTCCCACTTTTCTAACTCCCGCCAGAAACCTTCATTCTTGTTCTTCAAGCCTGACACATTCCAGAAAGCTATTTTCACTTTTTTCTCCTCCCTTCCCTCCTCTATCCTCCTTACTTTTCTTCCGCCTTGCTTTTTGGAAACCCCCCTGTTTGCTCTCAAGCCTCTTTTGAATCTTCCTTTCTTCTATCTTTCTCAATTCTTTTTCCCTTTTTCCTTATTTCTTCTACTTCCTCGTCCCAGACCCACTCCTCCCCATTTATCCATAGTCTGTCTCGCCCTATCCATACCATGCATCCCTTTTTCCTCTCTATCCATGCTCTCTGTTCTATTTGCCATCTCCTTTTCCTCTCCCTCCAAGTCAAATCCTCTTCAATTCTCTCCCTTCTTCCTTTCAAAAATTTTTTGTTCTCCATAATTTTATTTTCTCCTCCTCACTCCCTACTTTTACTACAAACATTCCTTCTTTTCCTTCCTTCGTCATTCCTAATCTCTTAACTCCTTCTACCCTTACCCGAAATCCAATATCTCTCAGCAGATTTTTGATTTCAATTTCCCCTGTTTCACTCTCTACTTTCAATCCCTTGACTACTATGTTATTTTTTCTCTTCGCCCTTTCTTCCCCTTCCAATCTTCTTTCGATCTCACTCAGTCTCTTCTCCATTCTTTCATTGTCATTTTGCACGTTATCACTCCCTTCTACTTTTTCCGCACTTTCTGTTCCCTTCCCCATATGCTCATTCCTAACTTCTAATTTGCTTACCCGTTCTTCCAGTTGTTTTATCTCCCTATTTGTCTGTTCGTCAATCTCTCTCTGTCTATTCTCTATGGCCTCTAGTTTACCCCATACCTTGTCTTTCTCCTCTTTCCAGAGTTTATCCCACTCTATTCATATCTTCCAGACTCTTCCTTGTTTCCTCTCTAAACCCTTTTATGAGGGCTGCTAGCTTCTCAAACATCCCCCCATCCCCCCTATCTCTGTCTGGAGTTTTTCGTTTCATCTTCACTTTCTTGTTATCCTTGTCCCTTTCCGGATCATCTTCCCCTTCCTCTCTCTTCCTTTTATCTTCCCCTTCACTGCTAGTTACGTTCCCCTTTTTGTGCCATTCATCCAGACTCCTATTCGAGCCCGCGCTACTTAGCCTGTTGAGGCGCTGTAGGTTTGATGGTCTCCCGCGTTTCTGGCTCGTGCCTGAACCCCTTCTCTCAGCTGATCCGACCCTGGTCGGTGTCTCGAACGTCTCGTCATCGCTACTGTCATATTCTCCCTTCTCCCCACTAACCGCGCTCAAAACCTCGTCCGCTCTTGCTTCTTCCTCTTCCTGCCCTCTGGCGCCCGTTTGCGGGCTTCTTACCGTCGGCATCCCAGTATCCAACCTTACCCACTGTTCCACGACGCTACCCTCTCTTCACCTGCCTACCTCTTGCCCCCCTTCACGACAACTATTTTCTACACCTAACCTCAAAACAAAATTTGCACGTTTCAACTTTCCTTTCTCACACCCTATTTCCACACTTTACACACTTGCCTTCACTCACCCTTCTTCCTTTACCCCTGCTCTCCGCACTCACTGCCCTTTCTGCACCCCCACACGCTGATTCCCTTCACCAAAGCCAAAAAACGCAACACTTGACACAAACGAGTTCTCTCACGAACGGTACCGAAAACGGAAGCCTACATTTAGTTTATTTATCAAACAGTGCCATTTCTCAAAATTATCCTTAAATAATTTTGCTCGCTCTCTAATTTTTTTACTGCTTAACCCATTTGATTATGGAAGTTAATTAACAATACTATTTTTACACATAAAAGCAGAATATAAAGGATTTTTGTGGAGCCAATATCAAAAGTCTCGTCTTTAAAATCAAACTGTAGAAATTTTGAACATTACCAAAACACTAAATTGTATTTGCCTGAATGTCGACAAAAATATAAAAATTTAATTCGGCCGATTTTCAAAATAATTATTCTTCATTTCAAAAATTTCCAAATCTAATTTTTAAACCAAAGAAAAAGGAATTTTCGAAAAATGCGTTGAATTTTTAACTGAGAAAGATTTTGCAGTCAATAATGAAAAAAAAATCGCAACCAAAATGTTAAATTTTCGATCCAAAAAGACGAATTTCTGGATAAAAGTTTATTTTTCAAACCAAAGAAATGAATTTTTCACTAAAATAATGAGTCTTCAACCACAAAAATATTTTTTTACAAACAAACAAATTTTAACCGAACAGTTGAATTTTTAACCGAAAAGATTAATTTTCTACTCCCAGAAGATTATTTTTGTAAAAAAATACATGAATTATCACAAAGCTATTAAAAATTAAGGTATTTCTGCAGTAACTAAAACATTTTTACCAAAACCTGTCCATGAATCAATTGACCAAAAACCACTCTCATTTTGGTCTTATAAAATGTGTAGTTTTCAATATAATTTAGTTTCAAGAGAAGTCCGCCTCAGAAATGTGTATAATTTTGTTAATCCAATAAACAAAGGTACTTTTTTCGCATTATTCTGTCAGTATTTCTGCAGAAACTAAAACATTTTTACCAAAACCTGTCCATGAATCAATTGACCAAAAACCACTCACATTTTGTTGTTATAAAATGTGTAGTTTTCAATATTATTCAGATTCAAGAGAGGTCCACCTCAAAAATGGGTATAATTTTGTTAATCCAATAAACAAAAGTACTTTTTTCGCATTATTCTTTGAGTATTTCTGCAGAAACTAAAACATTTTTACCAAAACCTGTCTATGAATTAATTGATCAAAAACCACACACATTTTGTTCCTATAAAATGTGTAGTTTTCAATATAATTTAGTTTCAAGAGAGGTCCACCTTAGAAATGTGTATAATTTTGTTAATCCAATAAACAAAAGTACTTTTTTCTCACTATTCTTTCAGTATTTCTGCAGAAACTAAAACATTTTTATCAAAACCTGTCCATGAATCAATTGACCAAAAACCACTCACATTTTGTTCTTATAAAATGTGTAGTTTTCAATATAATTCAGTTCCAAGAGAGGTCCACCTCAGAAATGGGTATAGTTTTGTTAATCCAATAAACGAAAGTACTTTTTCCGCATTATCCTTTGAGTATTTCTGCAGAAACTAAAACATTTTTACCAAAACCTGTCCATGAATCAATTGACCAAAAACCACTCACATTTTGTTCTTATAAAATGTGTAGTTTTCAATATAATTCAGTTTCAAGAGAGCTCCACCTCAGAAATGGGTATAATTTTGTTAATGCAATAAACAAAAGCACTTTTTTCGCTTTATTCTTTGAGTATTTCTGCAGAAACTAAAACATTTTTACCAAAACCTGTCCCTGAAATAATTGATCAAAATCCACTCACATTTTGTTCCTATTAAATTTGTAGTTTTCAATCTAATTTAGTTTCAAGAGAGGTCCACCTTAGAAATGTGTATAATTTTGTTAATCCAATAAACAAAAGTACTTTTTTCTCACTATTCTTTCAGTATTTCTGCAGAAACTAAAACATTTTTATCAAAACCTGTCCATGAATCAATTGACCAAAAACACTCACATTTTGTTATTAAAAAATGTGTAGTTTTCAATATTATTTAGTTTCAAGAGAGGTCCAGCTCATAAATGAGTAATATTTTGTTAATCCAATGAACAAAAGTACTTTTTTCGCATTATTTTTCGAATATTTCTGCAGTAACTAAAACATTTTTACCAAAACCTGTCCATGAATCAACTGACCGAAAACCACTCACATTTTGTTCTTATAAAATGTGTAGTTTTCAATATAATTTAGTTCCAAGAGAGGTCCGCCTCAGAAATGGGTCTAATTTTGTTAATCCAATAAACAAAAGTACTTTTTTCGCATTATTCTTTGAGTATTTCTGCAGAAACTAAAACATTTTTACCAACACCTGTCCATGAATCAATTGACCAAAAACCACTCACATTTTGTTCTTATAAAATGTGTAGTTTTCAATATAATTTAGATTCAAGAGAGGTCCACCTCAGAAATGGGTATGATTTTGTTAATCCAATAAACAAAAGTACTTTTTTCGCATTATTCATTAGTATTTCTGCAGAAACTAAAACATTTTTACCAAAACCTGTCCATGAATTAATTGATCAAAATCCACTCACATTTTGTTCCTATAAAATGTGTAGTTTTCAATCCAATTTAGATTCAAGAGAGGTCCACCTCAGAAATGGGTATAGTTTTGTTAATCCAATAAACGAAAGTACTTTTTCCGCATTATTCTTTGAGTATTTCTGCAGAAACTAAAACATTTTTACCAAAACCTGTCCATGAATCAATTGACCAAAAACCACTCACATTTTGTTCTTTTAAAATGTGTAGTTTTCAATATAATTTAGTTTCAAGAGAGGACCACCTCATAAATGTGTATAATTTTGTTAATCCAATAAACAAAAGTACTTTTTTCGCATCATTTTTCGAGTATTTCTGCAGTAACTAAAACATTTTCACCAAAACCTGTCCATGAATCAATTGACCAAAAACCACTCTCATTTTGGTCTTATAAAATGTGTAGTTTTCAATATAATTTAGTTTCAAGAGAGGTCCGCCTTAGAAATGGGTATAATTTTGTTAATTCAATAAACAAAAGTACTTTTTTCGAATTATTCTTTGAGTATTTCAGCAGAAACTAGAACATTTTTACCAAAACCTGTCCATGAATTAATTGATCAAAATCCACTCACATTTTGTTCCTATTAAATTTGTAGTTTTCAATCTAATTTAGTTTCAAGAGAGGTCCACCTCAGAAATGGGTATAATTTTGTTAATTCAATGAACAATAGTACTTTTTTCGC
>CAKNXH010048408.1:0-11357 GCA_932178445.1 Andricus quercusramuli
GTATATATATATATATATATATATATATATATTATAATAATAATATATAATAATAATATATATATGTATAACGTGATCTACAAATTCTAAAAATTCTTTAAATTAATTATATTTCCTTACGAATTTTAAAATAAATTAAAATAATATAAAGATATAAAAAGACAGAATATTGTACAATATTCATCAAATACGCATGTAAGAAAATTAATGGATGATAAAAGTAAAAAGAATAGTTGTGAATTCGAAGTGTCTAAGGGTAATTGCCAAAAATTTGACCACATTAAACCCGACTCATTTTCGACTTTTCCTTGGAATAATATATTTTTTCTAAAATTATTTCAGTAAAGTGCTTATATCAAAGCAGAATTCAGTAAAGTTTTAAAGTTTTAGACTTTAAAAATAAAAAAGTACGAAAAATGTATTGTCAGGCAACTGTCCCAAACTAAAAATTTTTAAATGGAAAATTGGTAAATAATATTAACACCATGTTTTTCAAATATTTGAAATTCACAGATATCATTTATATTGAATTTAAAAGGATAAAAATTAGGAGTGGGGTTCAATATTTTAGAGTTGAGGATTTTAAAAAAACACATCAAAGTCACTCTCACAGGGTTTTTGTCTTGTCATGCTGCATTGCTATTTTAAGTTCAAACTCGAAAAGTAAATATTTATAATGTGGGCTCAATTTTTTCATTTTACTCTTAAAAAATGTGTGGTATAGTTAAAACTCAATGTGTAACTTTAATTCCAAAAAACATAAAATAATAATCACTATTTTTGCGTCGTATTTTTTGCAACATGTCCTGTAACCATGTATATTAATTTATCACACCATAAAATAAGAGGATATTTTGCAGTAAGAGAAAGTAAATTGTGAAAATATTAATTTCTTTCATATTTAAAATATTTTCATTTCCTTTCACGCGCCCTTTATCAACAGGTATAGTTTATATCCATCACAAATACATCCCTTGATCTCTAAGTTTGATATTTAATACTCTCTTGGGTAAAAAAGAGAGCGCTACATACAAAAAGAAACCAAACTTTGTACGACTTAAAGCACTTAAAATCACAAGAATCCTTATATGTATTTACATATTTCTAATTTAGAAAAATATACATTTTTTATTCTTTCAATCCGTTATTTTTATTTGTGCTTATACGGGCAAGTGTGATCACCGGATCTTAATTATGGAAAAATAGTTATAGAAATGAATAATATTGAAATAAATATTCCAAAAAGTATAAGATACTCATAGCTTTTAGGTTTCATTATCCCCACAATCTAAAAACGAAGCTTGTTTCAAATATGTAAATGTTTATGTACTCTTGTGTGAGTATACTTCAAAATAAATGATTAATTTATACTTTCCTCTACTTGTTGCACTAAGTATTTCAATATTTTATATTAATAATTTCCATAATTATTTTCCAATAATTTTTCTCATAATCGCGAAAAAATTATAGGAAAATCATAACTAGGCCTATAATGATTTGCCTATAATACTTTTTCATGAAGGGTAACATTGAGACTATATTTCTCATTACGTGTACAAAAAAGACGACTGTCATCATGTATTGCTTTATAATCAATTACCATAAAATTAACTGAGATGCGTTTAGAAAACTCAAATTTATAATTGTTTCATTTGGTTTTAACATTTAATTTTTATGACATAATAAGCACCTATCGTTCAATTTTTCAAAGGAATTTATAAGTTCCTTTAAAATACGTAATTATGCCAGTATTGAAAAAAATTATATTGAAGTGGAACTTTTTAATTCTGTATCACACTTTCATAACTATTCGTTATTTATGGATCCTATTTTTTTTATTCATTATTACTACTACACTTTAAATTTATATAAAATATAAGAAGAGCATATATATATATATATATATTTGTTTATAATATAATGAATATATTTCTTTTTTTACCTCATATTTTTAAAAATCATTTTATATTACAGAAAAATTTTTTATTAAAGATTTAAAACACTTATTCCAAATTTCTTTTAGAACACGTATACTTTTTTATGCATTATTTTTCCATATCTTTGGAAGTTTGAAAAGATTTTGTTTATTTAAAATAATGTTTATATATCTGCGAATAAATTATAAAAATTTGCAGGCCATTTCTTGTCCAGAAAATATTCTTTCATAAATTATTTAATTATTTTGTCCTTATAACTAATGCGCCAGCGGAGTAGTTCACGGCTGGCATCAAACTTTAGCCAGAGCTCCTATGCAAAATTCGGGTCGGTCGGATGGGGCTGGATTTTTTTTTTTTTTTTTTTTTTTTTTTTTTTTGTAGAGGAGTACCAACGGAAAATGCTCATGCACCAACCACATTCGAACTTTGGGGACCGCGAGCCCAATATACGCATACCACGCGCATGCACTAAATATACATGCACGCGAGATGCACACACGGGCGCGCAGCCCACAAGGAACGAAGGTGAGTGTGGGACTTACCAAACGGCACCTACCCACTAAACCTTAACTCCTTTCCCGCCAACCCATGTCCTCGGAACCGCTTTCGCATTACTTCAAGGACTTGGGGGTAAGGCCACTAAGTTGTGCTTCGACTTCCATCATACTAGGCCAGCTTGGCATTTCAACTTTGCGCATCCAACCAAGATGCACGCATCGTCCTCAGCAGTGCGGTTGTACCGCACAACGGTCTCGCCGGCCTTCGAACATCTTGGTTGGGTGCGATTCTTTAACTTGGTCGTCCTCGAGGTCTCCTCGATGAGGCTGCCTCTCGGAACGACCAACACCTCATAGTCCCGGACAGATGATCCGTCCGGGATTTATCCCCCTTTGCGATGCAGAGGTAGCACTTCGGCGCACTTTCCCACTCCGCAGCCCTATGGCCCTCCTTACCGCATCTTCAACATGCTTTTGTGCGGTCTGGGCCATCGCAACCGGCTGCCATATGGCCGAAGCCTAGGCAGCGGTAGCACCGGACAATTTCCGCCTTTTTATGTACACGACAGGACACCCACCCCACCTTCAGGTGTCCTGTGCGTACCAGTCTCGCAGCCAAATCCTCTGTCAGCTCCACGAAAGCCTTCAGGTTGCCCCTAAAGGGTCTTTCCGTGAGGCTGACCTTCACTTCTCCAACACCCTGGTCCCCGAAGTAGCTTCTGACGGCCTCCTCGATTTCCTCCGCTTCACTTGTTGGATCGAGGTCCAAGACCTCGATCTCGCTGCGGGGTACAAGCTCGCGCACAGTACCCCCCAACCCAACAGCCTCCCTCACGGCAGCCGAAAATTCGGCCCTGCCCGCCGCTCTAGGTCCGAGCTTCACAAGGACCTCTCTGTTTCTGGTTTGCCTGACAACCCTGATTTTTACACCAAGGGCGTCCGGTTTCACCTTCTGCTTGAGGTCCTTGAGGACCTCGGCATAGCTTAGACCCTCTGCCGGTTCAATGAGAACCGCCTCGGGTCGTGCTCTCCTCTTTGGTTGCTTCTTCTTCTTCTTCGTGGGTGCAGGTGTTGAAGCGATCCCTTCCACCTCCTCATCCTTTAGTGTCGAGGACGCCACGATGGTAGTACGGGTCCTCTGTTTCTTTGCCCTCTGTTTAATAACATTTGCCCCAACGGGGCTCGTTGAAAGCTCCCTTTCACGCTTCCCAGGTTGGGTGTTGAGAGCTGCCACAGATCCATCAGTCTGATTGCAGCTTCCTTCTGTCTTCTTCTTCGCCTTCTCCTTTCGGGTCATGGCTCTCGTTCGGGCAGTTCGACCAACATTTCCGATCAAATCCCTATGAAGACATTTGGTCGTCAAAGAGTGATCGCGCAGTTCCTTCATAATTGTCTCCGCTCGTTGCAGCCCTTCCCTAATTGGAAGCCACATATTCTTCTCCGTGCTGCTGAAATCTACCATTTCTCTTATGGTGCCTCGTAACTCTTCAAAGAGAGCATACGTCTCTGAGAGTTTGGCATCCATTTCTGCTATGTCCACCTTGTTCATCGACACTTCCACCTCCTCCATCACGTCCAAAGGACCACCTAACTCCTCGCAAACACTCCTCTCCAAGTATGTTTGGTCCCCCCCCCCAAAATCCATGGGACCGACACTGACCACCGGGGCTTTCACCCGATCGGAATCAGTGGGGACATTTCTACTCCCTTGGGGTATGTCGTTTTTCAAATACTCACTCATGATTGGTTTGAATTCGGGGTTCCTTCCCCTAGCTGGTTTTTGTCCACCCCGAGTATTTGATTTCCCCGGTACCACCCATATCTGGGAGGCGTTCCCCTATCCGCAACCTGGGGAGGCGCCCGATGGGGGACCAGCAAATAAGACTTTAGGTTGGAGACAAGGACCTATTGTGGATTGTCGGCAGGATTCTCAACCGATTTCAATGAAACTTGGCAGTTGACTGACCAACGTATAATAAACAAGTTGATATGGGCTTACCTTTATAGGGCTGCTTCGTTGATAGTTATGCAAACTATAACATAATTTTTTAAGTATTCGTTTGGTTTCCGTTCAAATATTTCATATACTTATAGATCCGCTATTACATGTTTTTAACTTATAGCTTTTTCTTTCTCATCCTTAGACATACAGAAGCAAAGGAATGTTAATGGAATGAAAAATAAAATTAAATCAAGTTTAACTGTTTAAAAGCTAACAAATTTATAGTACTTTGGTAAATTACTTTCTGTTGTAAGCTCTTCCCCCGTCGCCCCCTAAATTATCAAAAAATGTCATATATCAGTGTATTTTTGATGATATTTACTGCAAGATAGCACTTCCACTTTTGTACGTTTTCATAAATTTTGCTAAAAATCGCTAGGAACGTAGACAAGCGTCCGAGCGCCAAAGACCGCATAGTGAGACGGATCTGGTAATGACTGTTCAAAATTATAGCCTCCCGGGTAAACAAATTTTGTGTGGGACTGATCTAGGAAAACATATGGGAAATCGTATAGGTGTCGTCTCTCAGATAGTATAATAAAAGTATGGTATATGAGTTGATCTCATATTTCATGTCTATTTGAATCACAGGCCCACCAAATTTGACAAAGGTCCGGAACCAGAGACCAGACCTAGTATACCCGAAGGCTTTTGCTGCCGAGATATGGCGGATTCAAATATGAAAGATTTCACTTTTCACGGATATTAATTTTACTACAAAAATATTTGCCCAGGGAATGAAAGTAGCAAAACTATGTCTATCACAGCTTGTTACATGATCATATAACCCCACACCCCCGATAAGCTGATTCCCTTAACCCTCGAGCCCGGTAACCTGCAAACCTACAACCTTACACTTAAGGTTAAGGAAATCGGGTTGTGTGGCTCTTAGGTTACATGCTCGCAGGTTACCGGGCTTGGGGGGTGGGGAATCCGGTTGTGGGGTTCTCGGGTTATAGGCTCGCAGGTTGCCGAGCTGGGGGGTTAAGGAAATCGGGTTTTAGGGGTCCGGGGGGTTGAGGAAATTGGGTTTTAGGGGTCTGGGGTTACAGACTCACAGTTTACAGGGCTCATGGGTTAAGGAAATCAGGTTGTAGGGGTCTATAGTTATAGATTTGCAGGTTACCGGGCTCGAAGGTTAAGGGAATCAGCTTATCGGGGGTCTGGGGTTATATGATCATGTAACAAGCTGTGATAGGCATAGTTTTGCTACTTTCATTCCCTGGGCAAATATTTTTGTAGTAAAATTGATATCCGTGAAAAGTGAAATTTTTCATATTTGAATCCGCCATATCTCGAATATGAAAAATCCTGAGGGTGCTGGAATTTTTCTGAGGTCGGATTCGGATTCAGCGCAGCAAAATCCTTCGGGTATACTAGGTCTGGTCTCTGGTTCTTAGAATTGTTGGCCTGTGTTATGTAGAGTAGATATGAAGCTTAAATATAGCTACAGTATAACAAGGTATAATGAAAGTATAGTAAGAGTATTGCTGAAGTATATGTTAGAAGTATATCTGACATACAGCTGAAGTATAGCTGATTTATAACTGATGTATATCTGTGAATTATATAGCTCAACTATGCCAGAATTATAGATAAAGTATGCCTCAAGTATAGGGAAAGTGTGTCTATAGTAGGTATAGGTACAAAATAAAAAGATAATATGAAATAAGTACAAGCGTTGTATTCTTGATGATGACATTGGAGGCTTCAAATGCATACAATTAGAGATCTAGAATTATGATTTTCACAGCATAAAAATATACATTATATATATTTTTTGCAACTTCTAAATTCAGAAAAACTTAAGAAATTGTTTATATTATTAAAAATATAACATTATGTCTTTTATTTAAATAATAAATTAGTCATATTTATTTGTGCAATAATAATGCTATGGTTAGGAATTATAGATCTCTTAGTCACATACGGAAAATAAGAAGAATATAAGCTTCTTATTAAATGCATATTCTTGCTTTAACGCATATCTATTCAGTTGAAAAGCTGAACGGTTGAATCCTAACTCAGAAGTAGATTTCGCGAGACAAATATGGAGCCAATTTGGTCAAAACTTGAAGAATGTATTAACTGGCTACTTTATTACACTCGTGAACAATATTCGTTACAAATTTTTCGCAAGAAATTATTTAAATCACGAAATTTTTCAATTTACGGGCGATCTGTCATTCACGATGTATTATGTTTTATCCCGTTGCTGTGATATCTTTAAAAATAAATGAACACATATTGTATGTGATACTTTAGCCATACTCAAGTATAGATTGAGTATATCCTGTACTTCAGCTGTACTTAAGTGTAGATGAAGTATATCATATACTTCATTTATACATTAGCTATACTTCATCCATACTTCAGCTATACTTTAGCTAGTTTTTAGCTGTACTATTCCAATTTACTTGAAGTATGGGATCGTGTCATTTACCATACATCCCAAGTGCGAATTTCCGGACTTGAACACACGGCCCAGGCTTGGTCTAATTTCGGCAGCCAAAGATCGGCTAATCTTATTGCGCCAATATCGGCATTTTAATTGGCCCAGTGTTATGCCCGCACTGGCTGCATATATTGGCTATTTAAATTTGTCGATCTACCGCTGATGCTTGGCCCAGTGATGGCACATTATTCAACCAAGTGTCACTTTTATCACGACAAAGCGTATTTTACGAGGAAAAGCCAGAGATCGGCCCAGACGCGGCGCATTACTTTTCCAAACTTCGTCTTTACTCTGGCTCGATATGTTTTAATAGGAAAAGCCAGAGTCTGGCCCAGCAAAGGCGCATCACTGGGCCCAGTATTATTTTTAGTACGTAAAGCATATTTTAATTAGAATAGCTAGAGTTCGGCCCAGACTCGGTGCACTGCTGTTCCAAACTTCGTCTTTACTTTGGCTGAACATGTTTCAATAGGAAAAGCCAAGGTCTGGTCCAGCAAAGGCGCATCACTGGGCACCTTTCTGAGTGTCGACCTCTCTTTCTTTTTACAGCACATATTTCTGTAGAGTCCGATTTGGTTATATATAATATAATGCTGGAAGATAATTTGTGACGAGTGCAATCAGAGCAATAAGAAAAAGTCAATGCTGTTCGGGACAGAGAATAACGGATGGAGTGTACCAGCAGTTTCTTTCCGAGGACGTCCTCTTTTCTTTCTCACGACAATGGAATTTCTAATATTTTAAGGTAGAAGGAGAAAAAGTCAAATGGATTCATGAATCAATTCACAAATTTTGATGAAAAAAATATTATAATTTTCGGGAGAATAGATGAATTAAGCATAATAATCGGATACTGTTAGCGAAATGATGCTGTTACGAGCAATTCTGAGACTGCAATTATCAGGGCCTTTACCGATTTGGTAATGTGAGCAAATTTTTCTTTCCTCAATACTGCCTGGTTGCTTTGTATTATTTTTTGCATAGCTGGGACATTTTCGTTAATCATGTTTTTTGGTTCCTCAATATCTTCTGAATCGACTTTTCATAAATTCACATTTGTACATCTGTCTTTCAATACTGTCACGAATTCATCCCCTTCATCAGCATCACTTTTGTAGGATACGCAGGAATTTGTTTTTCCTTCCAAGACTCCCCTGACTTCGTCAATCAGGCCTTTTCCATGAGAAGTCTCAGTGAAATTCCAGACACATCTTTTGACGTTTGGACAAAGCTGAGGAAGTAGGCTACATATAAAGAAGAAGTTAATGCGGTTATGGTATTGAGATGTTGGTCTATGGGAAGCAATGTTCAGCGTATCTATTTTTTGGTTGTCGCTAATTTACGAAAGCACAGGCTTCATGTTACCCCATATTGCAGGAGCACCGTGTTGCAGATTTTATGACACAGTTGCGAAAAATTTCACAAGCACTTCGTTATGCAGAAGGACATATTTAAATCTTTTCTGTAAAGAAAAATGAATTTTCGATGCACCATAGTGCATTCATTAAACCTGCTCGTGTTGTTTGCCTGTCGGATTTTGTAAACAGTCAATCGAAATGAAAACCTCATTTCCTTGATTTCTTTAATAAAATAATTCATGGTTTGGTTCAAGAAAATTCAGAATCTTTCCTTTCGAACATAACTATTTCAGGTATTAATGCTACTCAAAATGCTAATAACTCTCAAATTGTTTTTCATGAGTACGGAATGAGATTGCCAGACATTCAAATCCCTCAATATTCCGGTGATTATCTGGATTGCCCTAACTTTAGAGACCTATTTGAATCTACAATTCATAATGAGCAAAGAGTACACACTGTACAAAAATTATATTATTTAAAAACTAAGCTAATAGGAGAAGCATTGCAATTGATTTGGAATATAATGTCTACACGGAGAAAAAAATATGACTATAATAGTAAGAACACTAGTCATGCTTTTGTCGCAGGTTTCATTCAATACTTTTGAAGCCGTTATCCCTCGCGAAAATAGCGCGATCTTCGCCTTGCTATATTTGTGAAGAAATCACTCTATTAGAGTATGAGTACTGTTACAAAAGAGATATTAGGCCACGCCTACTTACGAGCCTAGCTTCACAGCAATCACCGGTACGCGTGGCCTAACATCGCTTTTGCAAGAGTACTCATTAGGGTGGTCCAAAAATTTTTTTTTCGAATTTTTATGGGGACACCCCTCAAATTTGTTCGAATCCGCACAAAAATAAATGCGTTTTTTTTGTTTTGAAAAAAAAATTATATTTAGGGGTGGCGCAAGCCCCATGAAGTTTAACATGTATTTCCCATAAGAAAAAAATACGTTTTTGTAAATCTTATTCAGAATCCTCAATATTATCTCAATTGAGTTGAAACTCAACATTTTTCTTCACAATTAGCCATAGAATACGAATAAAATATCACTTTTCAAATATCACCCCCATAAGTCTGTTTTATAGGGTCCCAAAGAAACCCCATAAGTGAAAAAATGGGTTTTGCGAGTTTTTGGCGCTAATTATGATTTTTTTGCGGTTTTTTTTTATGCGAATTGTTTTTAATACATTAAATATGACTTTATACTGAATATTATATATTTTCATTAATTGTTTAAACAATTTATTATTGTTTTTAGCAATTTTCTCATGGAATGGAGTTAGAAAGACGCGGTTTTTTCACAAATATTCCTTTTTTGTCCAATTTTCAATTAGAGGGAAGGGATAGTTCATCAATGTTAACAAGAGTGATTGTTTAAACAATTTATTATAATTAAAAATAATATTATATTTGAATAATGCTAGAAAGATGCGGGTTTTTTTCTGGCTTTTTGTCCTATTTTCATCTGTAGTAAAGTAATAATAAATTTAAGTTAAAAAAATAATTTTTTGAACAATTTATGAAAATTATTAATAATATTATATTAGAATAATGCTAGAAAGATGCGGTTTTTTTTTTTTAAATTTCTGGCTTCTTGTCCAATTTTCATTTAGAGTGAAGTAATAATAAATTCAAGTTAACACAATAATTGTTTGAACAATTTATTATAATTATTAATAATATTATATTTGAATAATGCTAGAAAGATGCGTTTTTTTTTAATTTCTGGCTTCTTGTTTAATTTTCATATGGAGTAAAGTGATAATGAATTCAAGTTAACAAAATAATTGTTTAAACAATTTCTTATCATTGTTGATAGTATTCTCTTTGCTTAATTGGTAGAATGTTGCAGTTTTTTTCTGAAATTTTTCACTGTTTGTCTATTTTCTATTAGGCGTGTCTTGATAATTAATTAGATTTAGCAAAAATAATTGTTCAAACAAATTATTATTGTTTATGAATATCTTCATGTATATCAATTGCGCCTGATAGTTGCGGTTTTCCGGCAATTTTCACCTTTATGTCCTTTTTTTCACTCAGTGAGGTAATAATTAATTAAAGTCAACAAAAAAGTTGTTCAAACAATTTCATATTGTTAATAACAAACTTTTCTTAGATAAGTGCTAGAAAGTGGAGGTTTTTTCTAAAATCTTTCACTTTGCATCGCCTTTTTATTTATGAACAAGTAATAAGTCGGCCACAACAAAAATGATTTTCCGAAAGGTATTGTTGTTTTAAGTGAATTATTTTTGCTCTTTTCACAATGCTTAAAAAAATTAATTCAAAGAAAAAAATCTATTTTACACGAAAGGCAGAAATCAATATTAAATTGTTCAAACAACTTTTTTGTTGACTTTAATTAATTATTACCTCACTAAGTGAAAAAAGGACAGAAAAGTAAACATAGCCGAAAAACCGTAACTATCAGGCGCAATTGATATAGATGAAGATAGTCATAAACAATAATAATTTGTTTGAACAATTATTTTTGCTTAATATAATTAATTATTAAGTCACGCCTAATGAAAAATAAACAAACAGTTGAAAATTTCAGAAAAAACCGCAACATTCTACCAATTGAGCAAAGAGAATATTATCAACAATGATAATAAATTGTTTAAACAATTATTTTGTTGACTTGAATTCATTATTAATTCACTCCAAATGGAAATTAAACAAAAAGCCAGAAATTTGAAAAAAAAACCCGCATCTTTCTAGCATTATTCAATTATAATATTATTAATAAGTATGATAAATTGTTTAAACAATTATTTTGTTAAATTGAATTTATTATTACTTCACTCCGAATGAAAAGTGGACAAAAAATCAGAAATTGAAACAAAAAAACGCATTTTTTCAGCATTATTCAAATATAATAATATTAATAATTAAAATAAATTGTTTAAACAATTATTTTGTTAACTTGAATTCATTATTACTTCACTCCAAATGAAAATTAAACAAAAAGCCAGAAAAAAAAACCGCATCTTTCTAGCATTATTCAATTATAATATTATTAATAAGTATAATAAATTGTTTAAACAATTATTTTGTTAACTTGAATTCATTATTACTTCACTCCGAATGAAAAGTGGACAA